>JAJEKV010000187.1:501887-651151 GCA_021234155.1 Isoetes taiwanensis | reverse complement strand
TATTATTATTTGAAATTTAGGTATTTATTAAGAACATTGCCGTTATAGGGACTTTTATGGTTGTATTGGATAATATGATGCTCCAAGACGAACAAACATAAGCTGGATAATATGCCTCTGCATTCCACGGACTTCGAATAAGCATCCAGATGCTCTTGCAATTAGTTAGGCGAGTTTGAAACGTTACATCTTATGGATTTCGTGCTTCTGCTGTTGGCAATCAAAAAAACGATGCCAGTAGTATTAACTGCTACACTTCCTATAAGCTGGTTTTTATCACGTTTTTGTGGAAAGTTCTCTTCATATGTCTAGGCTATACTATATTTACTGCACTGAGCAATTTCTTTGGAAGGTGGAGTGCAATTGCACATGTATCAGGATGAAAGATGCATTTGAATACTAAAAAACACACCTCAAACATGGAGAAAGGGCACTGGGTAATGATTCAACTTCTGGGCCATAGAAACGTGGCCTCCCTTAGGAGGTTTTCTGAGATGCAAATAAGAAATTGTTAACTGAAATGCATCTCATTTACTTCCATAGAAACGTGGCCTTCCTTAGGAGGTTTTTCGAGATGCAAATAAGAAATTGTTAACTCGAAATGCATCTCATTTACGATAAGCCCATAGTGAAATTACATGGGTTGCAAGCTTACCTCATAAGTTCAATAGTGTAAAGACCACAAGGTCTATTTTGGCAGTACTTGATCCCTAGCTTTCTTGGTGTTTCAAAATTGCTTGAGTAGGAGTTCCAACCGATGAAAACTAAATACTGGAGATTTTTGCTAAGCAAAGGGGCCCAAATAACCTGACCAGCACTTATGTCTTTTGGGATGCCCCGAACTACACGGACAACTGGCGAGCCACGAGAAAAATAAGTGATAGCACAATGCAAGGAGTATGCATTTTTAGTGGCATACCTGCTAATATTGGCTACTGCGTTAAGTGGCCATCCCTTTCCCGAATAACTCTCACCCCAGTCTTCCATCCAATCTCCACAACCTTTCCATGTCCCAGCTTTACCTTCCTTATTAAGGGTACTAGCTTCACTGCATCCTGGACCAAAAACAGGCCGCTTGCGGTAGGTTCTTCTCCAATATATGCAATGTATTCCTCGTCATGACTCCAAGAAATGCCTTCAAACCTACAGAGTTGCCAATTAAATCAACATGCCCATTGTATGGGAAACAAATAAGAGATGTTCATTTACTGCTCAAAGTACAATTTGCTATAGGAAATTATAGATTCTTTGCTCATCAACAGAGGCTACACCTAGGATCAATCACTAGGATTACCATTTGGCTGAAGCTGAATATGCGCACCACTTCGGTATCACATGTCCAGTGTATAATGAGATAGAAAGTTCATAGAGTTCTCAGGAATTCATTTATTTTAATGAGCGGTCCTACTCAGATGCCAGATGCCAGGATCCCCACATCAAGTGTTTAGTCTCTGTTATTAGGCCTGCAAAAAACAATAAACATTGTTTGGAGAAAGATCCATTGCATTCATGTTGTTATAATCTAAAACAATTGTTCAAATATAAGTGCATGCAAATATACCTGTCTGCATGGCGAATAATTCAGAGTTATAATTGTTGGGCCATTCATATGGATATAACTGACTATACACAGAGGACTCCACTATAGCGACATATCTCATCACTTTTTACAAGCACCATAAGACACAATGCTCCTGACTTTCTTGGGATCTAGAGGAGCCCTTGATAATATACGCAAGTAACTGTCACAGCCGAGTTAGGGTACTGGAAGACCATGGAACCTGCATAAGACATGATGAACAATCAGAAAATACTATGGGTTACTGTATGCACACGTCTTCATGACGTGCTGTATCTAAAATGGCAAGGGAATGTCACGAGAAGCAGAAGCTTTACCTGCTATATTGTTAAGAAAATTGCAGAAACTTTACCGAGCCACAGGAGATTTCACTTGGCTAACAAAATACCGGTGCTGCCAGGAGTTTGGACCATGGAGACACATATAAAAATACTTTTCTTCACAAAATCCAGTATATTTATGAAATGGGCATGCAAGCGTCCTATGTCCATGAAAAATCATCAAACCAGTTTAATGCTGCATGCCATTGGCGATCGAGGCGATCCCCACGGAGTTAGATATGGATGGAAGAAGCGTGCAAAGAAATGCGGTTTAGGGCGAGACTCTGCCCATCTTGCTCATTCTTCTTCAATCAGCCGTGATATGTTGTTTCACGATTTAGATAAGGCAAAAGAAAAGCTTCGGAGAAGGCCGGATCAACGGTCTTTACCTATTTACGGCGGATAAAAATAGCGGGGCGTTCAACATCGATCACCCGCGTACTTTCGATTCATGAGAGAATTCCACCGCGGAGAATGCACAAGGCTTAAAAAAAAAAAATAGCTCGAATATATCTGCCACATCTCATAAAAGCTGCAACATAGCTAGAAGACTCCCCAAGCGGCGCCATGGCGCCGGTTTAAGCTTATCTGCATAGCTTCAAAGCGGAATACGAATAGAGATCTGCCGGAATAGAGGGCAAAGCTGATGCAAGCTTCAAATCTTCTAGTGTTTTACGGAATTAGATGTCGCGTGGAGCATTATGTTTGTCGATCCGCGATTATAAATGCTCTGCCACATCATTCTTTAATAATAAATGATATAATACCAACTTTTAATTGATGAATTTCTTTGCACCTTCTTAAGCCCAAATCAACGGCCAAGATTTAACTTCCTCCATATCCGACGGTCCAGGCATGTGGTGCATGCCCCATGCATGCCCATGCATGCCCCCCATCAGATCTGAGGGCCATAAATGCGCCACCTCAAGATTTGGACGGCCAGGATTTGTGTCTATATACACCTAAAGGCGATGCCCCCCATCCGATATACCTATAAATATATCATTTGATATATTATATGATGGCTTATTGGAAAATGCTAATCAAAGATTACATTTATACGCAATACAAAGATTTATAATTGTAAAAAGATATCTAAGAACTAGGTTCCTCATCTTCCTCCATAGGCTTAAGAGGAGGCGCTTAGCGCGATAAGGTGGTCTTTGGGACTAGCGAGAGGCGCCTCAGGCTGCCGCCTCCGATTGGTAAGCAAGTGGCCAAGGGTGCTGCGACAAGGAGTCGCATACTAGAGCAGCCCGCCACGTCCCCCAATGCCACAATAGCCAGATCTCGTCGGACCAAGGTGATGGTGGTGGCATGATAGTCAATTTTCTTATGGCCTGCCAAAGTGGATAGTGCACGGAGTGCCCACCAAGTTGCTTCAGATGGAGGCCCCAAATTCTTGGAGAAGAACAGAACCTCACCTTGCCGGAAGGCAGAAAGGCAAAATCGGGTCACATGATTGCCCATTGCCCTAATTTGAGGATCCCTCGAGGTCTCTGTCTCCTTTTGCAAGTTGCTAGGTATTGTCTCCTGCTCAGCCTCTTCCTTGTCGTCCCGAAGACGCATCTTTGTATCAGAAAGGTCTTCCTCACCCTGTTCCACCTCTCCCATAGTGATCTGTAATGGCTGAGTCACAGGAGGAGGGCGCATGTTAGCCGCAAACTGCTCCGCAGGAGGATGTGGCTCATCGGTCAATAAGAACTGCCGGAGAGACAAGAGGGTCTCAACGGGCTCGATCTCCTCTTGCTGGAATGCAAACAAGCTTTGGACTTGCAGCGGATGCACAACAGGTGTTGTGAAGTCGACGAAGTCATCCTGGCAGTATTCCGCAAGGTCATAGAGGACTTCTATCTTTCGCCGGCCCCGCATGTCGGCGATGACGCGGTAAGCCCACATAATATCCTCCAAAATGAGATACTCTTGGTTATTCAAGAGTACGGTAGGGAGGAGATTTAGCCCTTCAAGCTTGAGGGCTTTATCCCGACTTGCCGGTGCTTCTGTAGCTAGCTCCTTCCATCGTGCAAAATCCTGCTCGTTGACGACTTCATCGTCCTCCGGTTCAGGGGGTACTGGTGTGGTAGACTGCTCTGCAGCTATCTGCTCATCCTCAATGTACTGGTCCATGATGATTGCCAGCGCAAAGCGAGCCTCAAAGCAGAGTTCAAGATCGATAGTAATAATAGGAAAGGTCGGTCCCTCTCCTCCTAATGCCCTTAATAACATTACGGGCGTGATCATCACCTCCCAACATCTCCAGCAAGGTATGGAAGTCAAGGTAAAGCTGTGAGTCGTCTTCGTTGAAGACACATGCAGGCACAATCTCTTCGTTGAAGAACTGAAGGAAACTAGCATAGTCAGGGTGTGCTTGCATGTTATGGATGAGATCCACTTGCTAGAGCAGATGAGGATGAAGAACATCAAAGGGAACTGCGGGGTCCTAGTGCTCACCATCTAGGTACCACTGTTGTAGGGTTGGGCGATCCATGGCGGCAAGAAGGAACAAGGGAGGAGGAGAAAGGCGTTGAAGGTAGAAATGAAAACGAAACCCTAATAGGCCAAAAAATGACTTTATACTTTTCGGCATGTTTTCCTAGGTCATTAAAAAAAAATATTATTTGTTTAATACTTACATATATATGTACAAAAAGTGACGAAAAGACACAATTTTGGTTCTATAACTTTCAAAAAAAAATATTTTACATAAATATATGTCACAAAATTTTTACAGTAGGGAAAAAAAGATTTTCAACAATCAGTGAAATTCCCCTCGGATTCTTCGCGCGAGCTGGATATCCTTGGGCATTATAGTAACTCTTTTAGCATGAATTGCACACAAATTAGCATCACTCAAAATTTCAACAAGGTACGCCTCAGCGGCTTCCTGAAGTGCGAGTAGAGCGAATGCTTGGTGTTGGAGTGATCACCACTCACCACACTTGTCACCACTCACCACACTCGTCACCACTCACCACTCACCACACTTGTCACCACTCACCACACTCATCATATACCGTATATAGAGTGATATACGCGCATGCACGCGTGCAGGATATTTGCACGTATGCATTGTGGAGCCATTATGAGCAGTATTATCTGAGCAGAGAGAGAAGAAAAGAGAGAGACGGTGTATTGAGAGAGAGCATTTTGCTTGATCTAGCTATGGAGATGATGATTCTTTGTGTCGTGCATTGCCTTGATCTGATAGATTGAGCTTGGATTGTTGGGTTTTTTCATCCTTCTTGCAAGGTTAGAGTTCAGGCTCTAACAATTTGGCGACCACGGTGCTCGACAGACCATTGATCGGCAAGAATTTCCATTGAAAAAGGAGTTGTTACCATTGGTATTGGTGTTCGTCGGTAAAGAACGACACCATTGCGAAAGGAGCAATTTCTTGTGTGAAGGGAATTTTGCCGTAATTGATTTGTGGGGTAGAATTTGACAAGGGGAAGTAAGAAGGATATCCCACCAAGCTCCATCGTAACAAGAAGGGGACCGGTGAGTCAATCTTTGGGCTCAAAATTGCATCAAGATTCAATTTCGTTTTCAGATTTGGGAGCAGATCTGGGGTCTAATTCTCAGATCCAGAAGGTTTTGATTCCATTTATCGATCTAGAAGGTAATCCAATTTCGTTTTTCAAATTGAAGGGAGATTCAATTTCGTTTTTCCAATTTCAAGAAACCCAAGAAGAGGCGAGATGGTCATGTATTACCACCTATGGTATGGGGTTTTCAGACAATGGGGATTCCAAAGTTTGATGATCTGGTGGATCGGGATCCTTTGAAGCATATTGTGAAGTTTGAGAGGTATTGCCAGCAATGTAAGTTACCGGCTGGTGATTATTTGCTTTGGTTTCATAGTTCTTTGCAAGATTCGGTGGAGGAATGGGCACAAACTCAGCCAGATACCATGACATATCAGGAATTAAAGGAAGCTTTCATTGCTAATTATCAAGAAGTTCATGGTAAGGATAAGACTATGGAAAAGTGGACCAATTTCACACAAAAGGAAGATGAATCAATTAAAGAGTATAATTAGAGGTATATTGCGGTTCTTAAAGCCGTGGTTCATTGGAAGATTGCAAGGAGTGATGAAATGGATATTCAATGGTATGTGAAGGGGCTGAAAACGAGCTATTGCTCATAAGATGAAGGCTAAACAGCCTACAACATTGTTAGAGGCACAAAAGTATGCTCTCAAGGCTGAAGATAAGCTGGAATACATTCATGAAGTTGCTGCTCCAGAGCATAAAACAGAGGATATTGCAGCCAAGATTTCTAAGCTTACAATTGGTGAGAAGCCAAGGGAGGTGCAGTTTATTACTTGTGAGTATTGTGGGTCTATTGGACATTCTGATACACATGTAGATTGCTGAAATTCTGCTCAAGATGCCAAATAAAGGGCCATAATGATCAAGAATGTAGGGAGAAGAGATTCTTTGAGAGGGCCAATCCGGTATTTGCTGTTATGCAACAAACACCACCTATTCCTATTCAACCAATGCAGGCAGCACCTATTATACCACAAGTTCCAATGATGCCACAAGCTCCAATTGCTCAACAAGGTCCAATGGGTTCCATACAAATGGTGCAGCCGAAACAGGGATGGTATCCAAGTAAGGCTCATTTGTATTGCAAGTTATGTGATAAATTCAAGCATGATGAGACTACTTGTTGGAAAATTCATGGGAAACCGGAATGGACAACCAACAAGTATCCACCCAGACAGCAAGTGTTTGAATCAGTACCTCTTCCTAATAATGATGTTCGCATTCAAGATGCAAAGTACATTGATAATCCTCAAGTTAAGGCTCTTATTGAGGAACTTAAGAAGCAAGAGAAGGCAAAATCAGTAGTAAATTGTGGATTTGTTGAGGTAGACAGTGACCCATTTCAGCAAGAAGAAGAGATTGAAGAAGTAAATGCGGTTACAAGATCACAAAAGGTAGTGCAAGAACCAAGAGTAGTGCCGATAGCGGAGAAGACTAAGACCTCTTTTCCAAAAGTTTTGAAGGAACAAGCTTTGAAGGTGTCAGTGCCCACAGAACAATTTCAGTCTATAGAAGGAAACCATCCGATAGTAATGCCTCCTATGGTGGATGAGGAAACTCAAAATGAAGATGATGTGATCGGCCAAGTTTTGGCCACTAAAGTTACACTTACTTTGGAGCAATTGATGCATTATTCTCCAAATTTATTGCAAGAGTTAGGGGGAAGAACAAAATCAGAAATTTCAATCCAACAAATCATCTCAAATGATACCAATAAGAGTAGAATGGAGACACCAGCCCGGCAATCCAAGGATCCAGGGCCATTTCTTTGTGATGTGAGTATTAATGGATATTTAATCAAAGATGCCAACATAGATACCGACAGCGGAGTGAATGTAATGCCTTACCATATAATGCTTCAAGTTGGATTGAAAATGATGGAACCGACAACTATGATACTCAAAGCATTCAATCAAATGAAGGTGCAGCCTATGGGAATCATAAAAAATGTCTTGTGCAAGGTCTATGAGGTGGAAGCAATCTTGGATTTCATAGTTTTGAAATTTCCAGAGAGTGTGCATGCTGAAACTTATACTTTGTTGCTGAGCCGTACATGGTTAGATGCCGTACAAGCTGAGACTTCATGGAGGAAGCGTGAAATGAACATATTTCAAGGGGAACATAAGGTTACTATAGATCATCCTCTGAAATCAAGCATGGATGGGACAAACAGAAATCAGGTAAATCTAATCACATCTCACATGGTTGAAGAGTATGAGCATGTTCTTTTATGTGAAAATGATAAGTTTGAGCTTTGTTATGAGAAAGAAAGTGATAGATGCTTGAGCAGCCCTGAGTTTGAGACTTTTCATACATGTGACACATTTTTGGATGATGATGAACCATTATTATGTGAGTTAGAAGTGGAAAGCATGGATATTTCAGCATTTGAGCACTCTAACGATATGTTACATGCTTTTGAATTTGGTGAGAGTTTCAGATTTGAGATGTGTATACCAGCTGAGCAGGACTTTCACAAGCCTGAAATGGAGAAATTTTCTTGCTTTGATGATTTGGCACTAAACCGTGAGCTAGAATTGCTAATTTTTTATGCTTTGAGCACTCCGAAGAAGTTTGAGAATCAAGGACAACTAGTTCCTTTCATGTTTGAGCATGGAAATGTGGAAGAGTTGAGTAAATTTGAGCATGACTATGTGCTAAAGGATGGGAAATTGGATATGAACAATGCTTTATTTCAATGTGCAGCAGCCAAAGATGCTCCTAAAGATCTGTTTGCACCATTTGAGACTAATAAACTACCTGGAATATGTCATTTTAGCAAGTTCTATTACATCACATCAGATTTGCCACCTTGGTATGCTACTGCAGTAATATTTGAGCAGGTTATTGGATTGTGGCTTATTCTTTGGCCACACTTTTTGTTATTGTTACATGTTATCTGCATTCTCCTATTTGAAAGATGGTTACTTAACAAGGTTGGAGTTGGTTGATGACTCCAGAAGGGGAATTATTGCTTAATCCCAGAAATGGAAAAGACCTCTAAGGGATTCAGATTTGGTATAGCTCTAATTACAGAGAATTTGTGGAGAACTTTTAGGTTACAGCAGGTCGTTTTTCTGTAAAAACAGATGGTGACAGTTCCATAATACACAATCTATCCTACATCAAAAGATGTGTTTCGGCGATACGAATCCAACGAGCTATGCTGCAGGTCAAACGGAGGTCTGGAACTCAAGATATCAGCTTTCAAAGTTTGCCACAGTTACAGAGGCTCTGTTTCGTCACTGTCATTTTAGACCAGTTTGTTTGTATCAGTCATTTGGATTGGAGGAGGGTATTTTCTTTCTAAACATACATGTAAATGTGTCATTTGGGAACATGTCCCAATGACCATAGTAGTATTTTTGTTGTGGGTTCTCCGCCACGGAGTGGCACATTTTCCCACTGTGGTCGCCACTGTTGGGGTGATCACCACTCACCACACTCGTCACCACTCACCACACTTTCGTCCACCACTCACCACTCACCACACTTGTCACCACTCACCACACTGGCACCACTCACCACTCACCACACTTGTCACCACTCACCACACTCATCATATACCGTATATAGAGTGATATACGCGCATGCACGCGTGCAGGATATTTGCACGTATGCATTGTGGAGCCATTATGAGCAGTATTATCTGAGTAGAGAGAGAAGAAAAGAGAGAGACGGTGTATTGAGAGAGAGCATTTTGCTCGATCTAGCTATGGAGATGATGATTCTTTGTGTTGTGCATTGCCTTGATCTGATAGATTGAGCTTGGATTGTTGGGTTTTTCATCCTTCTTGCAAGGTTAGAGTTCAGGCTCTAACACTTAGAACCTCAGGTCGGTCTTGAATTCTTGGGCAATTTTGCGGACCAGACGCTGGAAAGGTAGCCGGCGTATTAAGGGTTCCGCCGTCTTCTAGTATTTCCGAATCTCTCGGAGGGCTACCGTACCCGGTCGGAATCTGTGGGGCTTCCTCGGCTTAGCAGGCGGCCGGGGCAAGGGTAAGGACTTCCCGCCGGTCATGGGATGTTTTGCCCTTTGCACTATCTGCTCCCGACGCTGTGCCGACGTTTTCTTGCCGATTTGGGCATATTTCTGCAGTCGGGTCTTGTAACCGACACCTTCCCTTGTGGGTTTCGTAAGCTTCCTCTTCCTATTACCCCATCTTCCCTCTGTCTCCTGCGCAACATGTTGGTCTCCCTCCTGATCAACGTTTTGATCCGCGCCCTGCTGTGTTTGGGCAACCTCCTCTGCTCTACGGATCCGCTCTGTCTCAGCATCCCGGGCCTCCCTGTCCTGGCGCACTTGTGTTCGCCTTGCAATCTCCGTATGGTACCGGTCCGAGTGAGCTCGCATGTCGGCTTCTACGAGGTCCATGCGGTCTTGTGTGAAGCTAGGTGGGACATTTTCGAAGATGAAGCTATGTAACTCTTCATTCCAGTAGAAAGAAGGAAGATTGTAATGGTCCCTGTAGGCCTCTACCAAGATAATAAAAACGGCTAGCTCGCTCTTCTGGGAGGCCACTCGCTATTTGCTGGAGGTCCTCTATCCTAGCAAGGTGCAAAATCCTTTGGGCCTCAGTTCGGATAAGCTCTACGGGGTCCTCCTCTGGGCTTGCTAGCGGATAAAACTTAACTATAGCATAAGCTTGATCAGGCTGCTGTACTAAAGTATAGGCTGCATTAGCCTCATTCAGCTTCATAAGAAAGCGTTCATTAAAATGGAAGATAGGGTATGGGATTCGGCGATTCTCGGTGAAATGGGTCACAAGCAGGTCTAGAACAGTGTCGACCATGGAGCTATCATCTGAGAGATGGTCTACTAGCACGCTATACAGCTGGAAGACGTTCATCTTCTTTAGGTCTACGGTAAGCTTGAAGCGCGGCATGGTGGCGACCAGCGGGTACTTAAGGGTAAGAATGTTACGGTCCAAGGGCAAGTCGCGCTTGCCGACCTTGGGACCAGGGGTTCGCCATGGGAATGCCACGGGGTGGCCTGGGAATATCCCATGCGGCAATACCGCCTAGGGGCGGCGTGGGGATAATTTTTAAATAAGAGAAGTTTCGTATGTTAACTTGCCATTTAATTAAATTATAAAGTTTCATGTTAAAAACCACTCAACCATTGGAAAAGGGGTGTGAGGTGGCGGAAACCCATTGGATGGGTCAAGCCAAAAGGTTTGTTCACTAAATCTGATCGCAGCCTATTGTGGAACGGCCGGATCAGCCAAAAGGGGCCGGATCTGAGCTATTCTTGCTCAATCCGAGCTAAAGAAAGGACCCATAGGCCTTTTTCGGCCTATTCTTGGCCCTAGAAGCTCTATAAAGTACTTTAGAGACGTTTTCTGCAGGAGGAGTTTCTATCTTGAGAGCAAGCGGTTGGAGCGCATCCGCCTTAGTTGACAGCCGATCCTTTACCCGGGGTTTGACCCATTGTGAGTTGTTTGGGAACCATTTCGTGGTTCGAGCTACTTCACTATTGAGTGATAGCTCAAGGGGCGTTCGTTTTGAGAATATTACGGATCGTCCTTAAAGCAATACTTTCAGCCAAGCGGTATTAGTTCTAGTGATAGAACTTTTGAAGCAGGGCTTCAAGCTAATCCTGGGGATTAGTTTTTCAGTTGTGCGTGGGGAGTTCTGGGAACTCAAGGCTGCGGGGAACTCGGGGAGTTCAAGGTAGCGCAACTGACTCTACTTTCTGTAGGTGTGACAATTTGGTATCAGAGCCAAGTTGAGACCTATGGCTGATCCGACACAGGAGATGTCGCAGCCAATTGATGGTTTGCCAACTGTTGCTTTAACAGATGGCATAATTCCGGCGCTTCGTGATATTCATCTGGAGGACTTACCTCCGTTTGATTTTGAGGCCATGTTGCGGGAGCAACCTGGTGTGGGGTTGTCTTCCCCGTTGTTAGTGAACAACCTCGTAGTGATGCCGGACACCCTGGGGGTGACCCAGTTTCACAGGAAGGTTTGGTTACTAGTGAAGCTAGTACGGGTTGTCGCGGAGTAAGCTCGTGAGCAAGATTCTCAGAAGACCGTTATTGGCGACTGCAACAACAGTTACTACAGTTCGAGGAGGTTCTCAAGAAGAGCAATCTTCGGTTGCTAGAACTCTCGAAAATATGCAGAGGCAAATGAGTCAGTGGATGTTCGAAAGTGCTGCCCGGGAGCGGCGTCTTAGGGAATCTATTGATCAGCTTATGCGAAACTCCAGAAGTATTCCAACGACAACCCAAACGGTACGGGGTACCGCTAGGGGGAGGCCAGTTGTGAGTGTACCACTTGGAGTTGGTCGCTCTACACTGGACGCAGCCAATCTGGCTGTGAATGATCCTCCCGAAGAGACTGTGAATGGGCTTTCGGAGGAAGAAATCAAAGCTCTGGAAAAAATGAAAATGCCTGAGTTTGATGGAACAGGGACATCAGAGGATGCGATGCTCTGGTTGGGCCGCATGAAGTTATACTATGCGGCTACTAAGAAGGGTGACACTGCAAAAGTTTTGCATGCCTCTCTTAAGTTGAAGGGTGCTGCTGCTTCGTGGTGGGCTATCCACACCGACAGCGGGAAGACCTTTCGGTCTTGGACAGACTTCTGCAAGCGATTCAAAGATGAGTATGCGCCTCACTTTGATAGCCGCCATGCACTGATATCCCTTCGGGAGTCAGTGCAAATTGGAACTTTACAGGAGTATGTGAGTAAACTCCGGGGGTTGTTCGCAAGACTTCCCGATCTTACCCCTCAGATGAGGGTGGACCATTTTGTTAATGGTCTGAAAGAAGTCAGCATCAAGACGCACTTGTTGCAAGCAGAACCCACGGGCTTCGAGGAAGCGGTGGAGCTTGCAAGGAAACTAGTTGGTCGAGAGGAACCTCCGAAGACCAAAAAGAGTTTTGATTGGAAATCAAAACGACCCGAGAATAATGGGGATGGAGGGTCATCCAATAAAAAGCGAAAGCGAAATCAATCGAATAAAAAAGCTGCGGGGCAGTCGAAAGATTCGAGCCAGAAAAAGGCAGCTATAAAGTGCTATAACTGCCAAGGCATGGGCCATTATGCGAGAGAATGTCCTAAGCCACAAAAGCCAAAGAAGGCGGTAGCGGCGACGGCCAAAACACCATCGGATGGTGAAGCGGTAAAGACACTGTCGGCCATCGCGAGAGAAGAAAGCATGGTAAATGATTCTTCTAAAGTTTTCTTTGGTAAAGTCATACGTGTTCTAGGTAGAATCAAGGAAAAGAGCGTGATTGTTCTTATTGATTCAGCGAGCACTGACAATTTCTTGTCTGCAGACTTAGCGAGGGAGCTAGGCCTAGAGCTGACGAAGGTGACTCCGTACGTGGTTGAAGGGGAGGCGGGGCCTCAGGTTCAACGTGGAGATCAACAAGCGCAGGGCGTAGACTTGATACTTCAAGATAGAAGTTCACCTAAAGCAGTACAATTTAAAATTGATGTTGATTTAATCAATTTGAAACGTTATGATGTCATTTTGGGAATAAAGTGGCTTCAAACTGCACGTCCGCTCATTGATTGGGCATCCCATGTATTAACTTTTGAGTTAGAAGATACTAAGTCTGTCAGTATACAAGGATCACCATATGTGGGATCCGGGAAATTGTTATCGGCCACTCAGGCCAAAACTGCTTTTAAAGTGAATAATAATCAAGTTTTCGGAATTTATGTATATGATAATGAAATATGTTTTTTTTCTGGAAGGTTGCGATGACGGAGATGGACGTTGGCGCTCACATTGGCGCTCCTTCGGCCCGCCTCGGGAAACGGGAGAAACCTGAGACTCGATGGATGAGTCCCTTTTAGAGGATGTTCTCCAGAGTCTGGGGTTTCCCCAGATCCCAGTGGACAACGATGTGACAGTCAATGCCTTTAGAAACCTCCTTAGATTAGCGTACAACAATCATTCTAGGATAGGATTTAGTAGGACGTCAGTAGGCAGTCACTTCCTTAGCATACTGTGCTTTGACAGACTAGGATCATTAAGAATTTGCGCTCATAATACCGGATATTTGGCTCTGGGCAACCGTTTTCCCAGAAATCTCTTCCGGCTCAGCATTCCCTTGGATTTTGGGGCAGAACCCTTAGTTCGGTGGGCTCTCTTCTTCAACCTACACCCGGCGGAAAGATTCGAAGACCTTGATATTTTGGTGTGGAGGTTTGATTGATCTCCGGCAAGCTTGAATTTACAGACTCTTGTTTGAAGTTCGGCTAGGAGAAACTGAGTATGGCAAGCAAAACCGTGAAAATTGGCTCGAATCAGCCCAAGAGCCAAATGGACAAGGAAAAAGCTCTTCGCATGATCGAAGACGATGAATGGACTAACATCTTCTGGCTAGACAGTAAAAATGATAAGGTTTGGGGGAAACTGAAATGTTTGTACATCACCTTTGCTCTAATTCAAGATCAACAGAGAGCAGCGGCGGTTTGCATGGAGGTTCTTGGTGACGGGGTTATTTGTGAGACTCTCAGTAAAATGGAAACCGTAGATAAAGATTATAGCGCTGGAAGGGCAAACGATAGGGATTGGGCATGGAATATGTTCGAGCTTCTTCAGGAAATGGACAGAAATTTATGTAAAAGGATAAGGGTGAAACAGGGCCACTCCGAAGCCGATTGTTGCAGCCTCAAGAACAACATCTCCAGAAATCTATGGACGAGATGCTCAATGCGGCCAAGGCAATTCTTTTAGACCTTGAAAACCTTAACTGGAACTCTAAGGCCTCCATAAAACTCATTAAAAGATGGGAAGAAGCCGACGATAGTGTCATCGAGTATCACCGGAAGCAGGCTCTCAGTAAATTCCCCTCGGGTTCTGATCTAATCCTTAAGGATGTCTCGCAAGAATATGGCATTTATCAGACAAGACTCAAAAAGGACACGGGTGCATGCAAGATCAGGGATTCCAATGGCTATTTCAATCCGCTAGAGACATCAAGCAGGATCAGAGGGAATCTGCGTGGACCTACAACAACTCCAAGCATGAACAGGATCAGTGCTTCAGTTGAAGATCAGAAAGTATGTAACCGGATCCCTGTCATTGGCAAAAGCGACAAAGCAAAAGGTCCAATTCTTCCCTCATATAAAAATGCTTTGCTTAATCTTGATTCTTGTGCTAACCCGACTGACAAATCTAAAGTTAATTTGGATTATATTGATCTTTCGAGTGTGCAAGATTCCACGGCAGTGAATTTATACTCTGACAGAGGGATGCTTATCTATTTCCCATCAAAATGCCCCTCTATTGGAGAAATCAAGTTTTGGATTACCAAAACTCATAGAATCCCCATCTGCTCCTTGCTCAAGATTGATAACAGAACGTTTCAGATCCTCTGTAAGGATAATTTTAGTGTTACCTACCTGCTAAAAAAGAAATTGGGCAAAATTAGTAACAACGAGTTTTATATCATGAGATGGAGCCCATTATTTACCCCAGGTAACCCAAAGCATATTTCTACTTCTACTTGGATAACATTTCCTAATCTGCCCCCTGCTTTATGGACAATTTCTCATCTAAGGGCCATCTCGAGCAAATTGGGGGATATTATCTCTATTAATATCCCCCAAACAAATTTCCCCTCTGTCTGTATCTCTAAAGAAATTGACTCAAGATGGCTTAAAAATGTTAAAATTAAGATCTCAGAAGGCAGAACTCTGGATTTAGAGGTGGTGTATTCTAAAACTCCTACCCATAAGGTGCTTGAAGAAGCTGCACCCTGCGGAGAAAAAGCTACATCAGTTAAACCCCCTCTCATCATTAGGCAGGAGTGGCGCCCCAAAAACATGGTTGATTCGGCTCGGGCTCAAAAAGATGATCCTGCCCAGGCTCAAATGGATTGTAAAACCATAACTCAAAGGGATCCTGATGATCGTCATTCGGATTTCACTCTCAATAGCGATTCTCTTTTCATGAATAACAATTGGGATTTTCTTCTCAAGAATGTCAACTTGGAAGTCAAATTTAAAACAGGCATGGTGACTCTCTCCTTCCCTCTTAAGGAGGAAAATTCTGAGGGGGAGTCTGAGAACTATAATTCGGACCACGAGTTCATACATTCTTGCAATGAGGAAGGATGGAAGCAGATTACTTCAAGAAGAAGGGGCAGGGGACAGAAGAAAACTTACATTGGACCTCTGAGAGTAAGCCCGAGGAATTCTGCCATCCAATCCAGGATGGCCAAAGGAAGGTACAAATGCTAATGTCCAACCCCCTTAAAATCATTACCTGGAATCTCCAGGGTATAAATAGTATTATCAAAAGGGAGCGTTTAAAGGTCTGTATATCTACCCTTAACCCTGATATTTTGCTAATCCAGGAGCATAAGATCCATGATCTTAACCATAACGAGATTATTTCTAGATCCCTTCCTCCTAATTTTAAAGTTTGGTCTATAAGTGCTAATGACTCGTCTGCAGGTATTACCATAGTATGGAACATGAGAATCAATCTAGAGGTAATTCATATGGTCAATGATAACAGTGGTAGGTGGCAGATTCTAGTAGGTAACCTTGGCCTTGAAACTATAGCTATAGCTAATGTGTACTCTTACCATAACCCCTCTGAGAGGATTGCTGTGTGGAATCAAATTAATCAAAGTTTGGCCAATATAGATGCTGATGATCTAATTCTGGCTGGAGACTTTAATATGGTCACTGATAGCAGGAATTTTAAAGCTCTCTTGCCTCAGGAACAGGGCGTTTGGTCCAAACTTCTAGCTGATAATCTCAGAATTGCCAGAACTAAACCTAATTCTTTTAGCTGGTCTGATCATAGAGCTGATCCTATTTGCTGCCTTCATGACCATTTTTACCTTAGTGAGAACCTTTGGACTATTGGCAGTAGAGTGGATAATCTAACAGGATACACTCTCTCCGACCACTATCCTCAGCAAATTTGTTTTATTGGCAAGAATATGCAAAGCAATAGAAAATCCTTCTTCAAGCTTAATGTTAATCTTTTGGACCATGAGGAATTTATGGATAAGCTCCAGAACATTATAAACTGTCACCCCATGCCAGCTGGTGATATTGGTTGGATGTGGTGGTGGATTAATTTAGCCAAGCACATTAAGAGCTGGCTAAAATGTTGGGGTAAAGAAATCCACTACCAGAAGCAAGCCATTCTGGCTAATCTGAGAGAAAGCCTCAGTAATGCCCCTGCTGACATGCAAGAGGACATCAAAATTCAGATAGAGAAGGAGGAAATTAGCATTGCAAAGGGCTGGAAAGTAAAGGCTAAAATCAAAGAGCTCAAGGAGGATGAGAGATGCAATTCCAAGTATTTTTTATCAAAGCCAAGACAAAGCTCAAAAGAAATCAAATTGATGAAGTCAAGGTGGGGGATACTCTAATTTCTGGTAATCTCAACCTTAAGAAGGCTGCTGTGGACCATTTCACAAGGATCATGGGTACTAACACTGACTGCCCTGATGGGATGATGGACCTTTTCATTAACATTGGGAATAAAGTCAATGATGACCAGAACAACCTGATCACAGCCCCATTTACTGATATTGAGCTCAAGGAAGTTATCTCTGGAATGGATAATGGGAAGACCCCGGGACCAGATGGCCTCCCTGCGGAATTTTTTAAAAAGGCTTGGCCTATTTTAAGTGAAGGTATTACCAATTTATCCAATGAGTTCAGGATAAATAAGTGTCTGGATGCTAGGATCAACACGAGTCTTATTACTCTCATTCCCAAGATTGACTCCCCAACCTCCTTCGCTGATTATAGACCAATTTCTCTTACTAATATTATTTACAAGATAATTGCAGGGGCGCTGGCTGCTAGACTCAAGAAGATTTTAAACAATGCAATCAGTAGCACCCAATCAGCATATCTTAAGGATCGTTTTATCCTGGACAATGTGGTCACTGCAATCCTAGGATTACACTGGGCCAAGGAATCCAACCAAGATATTGCCCTTCTCAAACTGGATATCACGAAAGCGTTTGATACGGTCAGTTGGAATTTCTTGTTTAAGTGCTGCAGGGCTTTGGGGTTCAACGAAGAAAGTATAGGTATGTTTAAAGCTATCTTGAGTAATTCTAGATCGGCAGTACTTGTTAATGGTGAGTGCAGCCCTTTCTTTGCTCTCAAAAGAGGTGTTAAGCAAGGGTGTCCTCTAGCCCCGTTTTTATTCTTAATTGTCATGGAAGCATTGCATAGCAGATTGGAAAAGGCAAAGAATGAGAATTCTATCAAAGGACTTCAACTCCCTGATAACTCTCAGGTGGATCAGATCCTCAATGGACATTTTGCTGATGATACCTTCATTATGACTTCTATGGATCAGGATTTGATCACCAACACTCAGCATATTCTCCAGGACTTTGGCCATACCTCAGGTTGCAAAATTAACCCTCTTAAATCTGCTATTCAAGCCAGGGACATGGACAAAGGCACCCAGGCGGCTGACCTTTTTGGCTGTAAGTATAACTCACCTTGCACAAAGACTAAAATTCTGGGTATTCCCTTTGCCATCAGAAGTAATGCCTCGGAACTGTGGAATGATATAACTGATAAATTTTATAAAAAGGTTGACACCCTGAACTCTAAATATCTTTCCAAGAATGGCAGAGCTATTATAGCCAATTTTATGATATCCTCCTCGCAGGTCTATCAATCCTCAATTATTTTAGCTCCTAAAAACGTTACTAATAAGCTTCAAGGTATTATTGGCAGGTTTATCTCCTGTGGCCAAAATAGAAGGTGCTGGCATCCAGTTTCCATGGAAGAGTGTTGCAAGTCAAAAGCAGAAGGTGGACTGGGAACTATTAATATAAGAAAGCAAGGTTTGGCTTTGGCAGCAAAATATTTTCATAAGGCCTCTTATGATAAAATCAAGCACCCCATATCTGCACTGATCAGGCATTATATTGGTAAATGCCATCCTTATGGTTGGAGAAATCTAAAGATGGACCTGCCACATTCTATCTTCTTTCCATTCTCTGTTCCAGCCACCACTCCAGGTCTGATTAAAAAGTGGATAAAGGCTTGGCTCGAAGTTAAACAGATGTACACTTGGGAAAAGGGTTTATCCACAGATCAATCCATTTTTTGGAATCCTACTCTCATCTTGGATAACCCTGATATGTGCCTTGCCTGCCATTTCCCTGATCAAGCGAAGCTTTGAAGCAAAAAGGGATCACCATGATCAGAGATCTTTTTGATGATAATGGGATTATTTTATTTCATAACTCAGTCCTTGCAGGGGAAGGTCAGCAAACACAGATGCTGTATGAAGCCATTATTAATACAGTAGTGAATGGCAAGTGGTCCCACTCCCAAGACTCTTGGAAACACAATGGGGTGAATGGCTACAAAGTCAATTCGGCCTACAAGTTTCTCATGAGAGACCAAACTGTTATTATTCACCTCAAATGGGGAGTTTCTTCGGACACAGCTAGGAGGAACCTCAAATTTATGTGGAGTAGCCCAATTAATCCGAAAATCAAAGCATTTATGTGGCAACTATGGCACAAGGGATTGGCTACTAACTGTAAGAGATTTAAGCTTTCTATGACTAATTCTGATATTTGTGACAGATGCCTAGCCTATAAGGAGGATGAAAATCATCTATTCAGGTCTTGCCTATGGTCTGAATGGGTTCTGGAGCTGGCCTCTGAGATCCTTGGCCAAAATCTTGTTAACCTGGATCACAAAGAATTCTTCATGCCTAACAACCCAACAGACTGGAGAATTTATATTCTCTTGTGGAGAATTTGGAAAGGGAGAAACTCCTTCATATTTGATTTTGAAATTATCCCCCCGGAAGGGATCATAAAACAGGTATTGTATGATATTAATTGGATCCTTAGTATTAATGTATGAATCGTTTATTGCTGCAGATACTCTGTTCCTGATGACTAGGAGGCTTAAATGGAAAAGGAACAAAGCCGAGCATGAAAAGGAATGGATCAAGTTCTTCGGCCCAGCTGATACATCTGCACATCTCGATGCCATATGCGTTTGTGGTTGCTGCTGTGACCAAAATTACAACATTCGAAGAGATTTGATCTGCGAGGCCAAAGATGCCAAAGGAAGATTCAATATGGCCAAGGCGGGCAATTGTAAATGCACCTACTGCACATTCCATCTGATTATGAAGGGGAAAGCAAGGAAAAGGACAAACCAGCACCTCCAAGGAATTCATTAGCTTCTTTCTGTTACTGTTCAAAAAGACTATGCTTTTCAGATACCTCTTTTTCTAAAAGCATCTTAAACTGAAATAGGGTTACACTTCCCTTGAAAAAAGTTTCTTTTTGTATATTTAACTTATACTTAATATAAATAGTTGCCTTCAATAAAAAAAAAAAAAAGATAATGAAATATGTGTTAAAACTTGTAATTCACTTATAGAGCAATTGGATGATAGCTCTCAGCTTCATCCTCAATTACTTGATCTTTTGGAAAGATACAAGGATGTGTTTCCCGAGGAGTTGCCTATAGGGCCACCTCCGTCAAGGGGAGTGGAGCATGAGATAGATCTCGAGCCTGGAACTAAACCAATGGCAAGAGCCCCTTATCGCTTGAGTCCTCTTGAGTTAGAGGAAGTTAAAAAGCAAGTTGGGAAACTACTTGGAAAAGGGTTTATCCAGCCGAGTAAATCTCCTTTTGCAGCTCCGGTGTTGTTGGTTAAGAAAAAAGATAATACTATGCGCATGTGCATAGATTATCGCGCACTTAACAAAGCAACCGTAAAGGATAGATATCCTTTGCCACGGATTGACGATATTTTAGATCGTCTAGGTGGTGCAACTTGGTTCACCAAGATTGATTTGAGAAGTGGATATCATCAAATCAAAATCCGTGAAGGTGATGAACCAAAAACAGCTTTTCGAACTCATCAAGGTCATTATGAGTTCCTGGTTATGCCGTTTGGTCTCACCAATGCGCCGGCTACGTTCATGAGGTTAATGAACCGAGTATTCGCTGATTATTTGGATAAATCAGTTGAAGTATTTCTAGATGATATACTTGTTTACTCGAACTCATTGGAAGAACACTTCCAGCACCTAGAGCAAGTGCTTAAAGTGTTACGTTCCAATAAGTTGTATGCTAAAGTCTCTAAATGTGATTTCCTCAAGCAAAGGGTTGCTTACTTGGGTCACATCTTGTCGGGGGAGGGAGTGTCTCGGACCCTAGCAAAGTACGAGCGGTACAAGAGTGGACTCAACCTGAGAATGTTCACGAGTTGAGAAGCTTTCTCGGGTTGGCTACTTATTATAGGAAATTTGTGCCCAAGTTTTCTAAGGTAGTAGCGCCGCTCACTGATCTTCTGAGAAAAGATCAAGAGTACGTGTGGGGCCGAGCTCAACAAGAGGCCTTTGAAAGGATTAAAAGCCTTTTGGTGAGTAGTCCAGTACTGAAAGTACCTGACCTCAATGAGTCATTTGAGGTATACACGGATGCTTGTGGGCAAGCTCTGGGAGCTGTGCTTATGCAACAAGGCCGTGTTATTGCATATGAAAGTCGTAAGCTTAATCAAGCGGAACGAAATTATGCAACATATGAACAAGAACTCTTGGCTATAGTTCATGCATTAAAGACGTGGCGGCACTACTTGAGATGTGGTACCAATAAAGAGCCACGCAAGTTTGTGGTTTATACAGAGCCCTTAAGGTTTTTGCAAAGCCAAGTAGAGATTAGTCCTAGACAAGCTAGGTGGCTTGACTTTTTGCATGAGTTTCATTTTAGTATTGAGCATACTCCTGGAAAGAACAATCCGGTTGCGGATGCCTTATCTAGGATTAAGCATCTAAATACTTTAATGGTAGGGGAGAGTGATCTCTTCCAAAGGATTAAAAACGCATATCAAGAAGATGAGCAACAACCCGTGATAACCAAATCTGGGGATTGGTGGACTGAGCAAGAGGGGTTGTACTTTTATAAATCTAGGATTTATGTTCCATTGCATGATAATCTTCGGGATTTGATATTGCGTGACCATCATGAAACCCCGCAAGCTGGGCACGGGGGTGAGTGGAAGACCTATGAGTTGGTCAAACGCCACTACTATTGGCCGGACATGAAGGAACAAGTCTGGGACTTGGTATCGCATTGTCTGACGTGTCAAGCTGTTAAAGCTGACCATGGTCGTACCCCGGGACTATTGCAACCTATACCTATACCCTTACAAAGATGGGAGTGTATAAGTATGGACTTTATAGTCTCTTTGCCTAGAACTGTTAGGCAAAACACTCAAGTGTGGGTGATTGTTGATTGCCTAACTAAGTACGCCAAATTTGTGGCCCTGAAGGAGGACGCTACAGGTCCAGATGTAGCAACTGCATATATGAGATATGTTTTTCCTCTTTTTGGTTTGCCTTTGTCTATCATAAGTGATAGGGACACCAAGTTTACAGGTCATTTTTGGAAAGACCTTATGAAAGGTCTTAAGGTACGATTGAGAATGAGTAGTGGTAACCACCCACAAACGGATGGTCAAACTGAGAGAATCAACATGATCTTGGAGGATATGTTGAGAAGTTTTGTCCATGAACGTCAAACTCGTTGGGAGGAGTACCTGCCTTGCTTAGAGTTTGCGTATAACAACAGCCATCATACGGGAATTAAGATGACTCCCTTTGTTGCTATGATGGGGCGAAATCCTAGGACTTATGCGGGTATGCATAAGTATCTAAAAACGGATGCTGCCGTAAATATGTTGGATGATATGAATGCAATTTTGCTTCAGTGTCGACAAAACTTGCGTAGAGCGCAAAATCGTGCTCAAGTGTATGCTAATAAGCGTAGGCGTGATGTCACCTATGAGGAGGGTGACTATGTGTTCTTAAGGATTGTGTATCCTTCAAGATATTTAAACACACCCTTAAACCGCTGGTTAAAGGGCGCAGCCTGTTAACCCTAAGATATGCCGGACCTTTTAAGATTGTTAAAAGGATAGGAACCACAAACATATGAGTTGGCCTTACCGCAGATATTGGGATTCATCCTATATTTCATGCAAGCCGCCTTTTGCTTGCTATACTAGATACCTGACAATGTTGTCGGGTCCGGAGTATACCGCTAGTGTTAAGCTCCTCACTGTAACACCCGAACGGTTCTAGACACTCGTGTTCGGGTAGCTATGCTAATAGAGATATTCGTGAATATCCGGTCTTGTGGCGAGCCGGCCTCCCTACACGGATGCCACTTGGGAGACGGATGAGTTTGTGCAACGCTTTCCTCATTTGAACCTCTAGACCTTGAGGACAAGGTCCTAAGGGAGGGAGGAAATTGTTACGGTCCAAGGGGCAAGTCGCGCTTGCCGACCTTGGGACCAGGGGTTCGCCATGGGAATGCCACGGGGTGGCCTGGGAATGTCCCATGCGGCAATACCGCCTAGGGGCGGCGTGGGGATAATTTTTAAATAAGAGAAGTTTCGTATGTTAACTTGCCATTTAATTAAATTATAAAGTTTCATGTTAAAAACCACTCAACCATTGGAAAAGGGGTGTGAGGTGGCGGAAACCCATTGGATGGGTCAAGCCAAAAGGTTTTTTCACTAAATCTGATGGAACGGCCGGATCAGCCAAAAGGGGCCGGATCTGAGCTATTGTTGCTCAATCCGAGCTAAAGAAAGGACCCATAGGCCTTTTTCGGCCTATTCTTGGCCCTAGAAGCTCTATAAAGTACTTTAGAGACGTTTTCTGCAGGAGGAGTTTCTGTCTTGAGAGCAAGCGGTTGGAGCAGACCGTCTTAGTTGACAGCCAGATCCTTTACTGTCAGGGGTTTCGACCCATTGTGAGTTGTTTGGGAACCATTTCGTGTGGTTCTGAGCTACTTCACTATTGAGTGATAGCTCAAGGGGACGTTCCGTTTCGAGAATATTCTGGACTGTCCTTAAAGCAATACTGCTGCTGCAGTATTAGTTCTAGTGATAGAACTTTTGAAGCAGGGCTTCAAGCTAATCCTGGGGATTAGTTTTTCAGTTGTGCGTGGGGAGTTCTGTGAACTCAAGGCTGCGGGGAACTCGGGGAGTTCAAGGTAGCGCAACTGACTCTACTTTCTGTAGGTGTGACAAAGAAGTGGGCGCTTGGGATAGAAGAGGTGGCGCTGGGGTCAGAAGGGAGACGCTAGGCGTTTAGGGTAGCAGCAGGATAACATGCAAGGTCGGCTATGGCGGCAGGCGAGCTCTACTCCGGCGGCTATGGCGGCAGGAAGGCGTCACAACAAACACACTTTTCAAATAAAGAAACACAAATTTGAATCTAACTTTTTTTTCAAATCTTTTTCAAAATTAAAAAAAAAAAAAAAAAAAAAACAAAATGGGCTAAGATATTTTTATATCAGCTGACCCAGGTATGGGGCCAAGTAGCATTATACGCCCCTAACTTTTTGAAAGAAACACCTCATCCCACCGGCAGCCTCTTTGGCTTTTTCGCCCGGTGTTGACTTTTTCACCTCGGGAGACGTGGAGCCATTCAATGAACCCTAAATGGTCGATAGCGCATACCGGTCCGGTTTCCTCAAGAGTCCTTCTCAATGAGTAATGTGTGTACTTTTGGTTTTGATGCAAAGAAGAGCAAAGTCTGACAAAGATAACTCGGGCACATGATCTTGCTTGCGGCATATCCAGATAGGTCCGAGATCCTTATTCCATATTGGTGGCACAAACTCGATATTGGTTTGGGCCCTTTATTCCTTGGATCCGGACCGCATGCCATGATCCTCGTTTGGGGTATGCCCGGTCTAAGTTTTTGTATAATCAGATATTAAAGTTTGCAAAATACCATAAGGTTTAAGGGATGTACTTAATGGTATTAATTGTGTACATGTATTGTTGTAAGTTTTAGGGGCTCGGCGCCCCTACGTAACCCCCGTGTGAATATGCACCCAAACCAAAGGGGTTTTAGGGGATTTTATTTTAAATGTGTTGGATGCAATGGTTTGAGCTAATTAATGTTAATGGTACATATGTGTTGGTTGTTATATTAAAAAATTTCGGCCCTTCGGCCCTAAATGAAACCTTCGCCCTAATAAAGCCCTTCACCATTTCGGCACTAAGAATGGCATAAATGCATGTAACAATTTTAATTCACTTTTGCATGTAACAATTTTAGAAATATTTGTGCATGTAATTGATTACATGAGACAAGCCTAGAATGATAAAACTGCTTTGTTTTAATAAAAATACAATGATGTGCATTAGTTACATGATGGGATGCTGCTACGAGCAAACACAAATCACATATGCTGGATTATAGGTTCCCAAGCCCTATGATTGAAATTATCCACCAAGGATGATATAAATATCCATGAGAGAATACTCTATTGAATAAAAATTGCAAAGATTGTGTGCATCTATAGCATCTTGTCCCGATGAGAAATAGTAAACCGTAGGCGTCTTGTAGCATTAAACATATGTTGTAGCATCAAATATCTGCACGATGATAACAAGTTTGCCAAGTAAATATTACCAACCAGTGGGACTTGAACCCATCATGTCCTTGTAACCATCTTAGTAAAGAAATTTGTATCTTAGTAAAGAAATTTGTGTACCTGTAACAGCATAAATGCAAAAAAAAAAAAAAATCAAGAGCATTTACACTACTTCAGGCAATACTTCTGAAATCCCAGTGAATATGCATACTGACATGACGAGAGACACCATTAGCAGTTACAGCATTCTCTGCTGATATTCACGTTCGTCCTCTAATTTCTTTATAGAGAAGTTGTTCGTCCTCTAATTTCTTTATAGAGAAGTTACTCACACCTATCGTACGGACCATAGTTTAGATGTAATCCACAAATCTTTTCGTTGCACTACATTAGTCTCAAACAAATCGTGCAAGGCTTTCCCAATCTGTACAATAGGGCACAAAAAGTCAAACCTTCACATGAACATGGCAGCACTATCATAACTTAATACCTCTTTTCTGATTCCCATAAATGTATGCACAATTGATATGTCATTAACCAACCTATAGTCCAAGGAAAGATATGAAAGTTTAGTGCTTGAAGAAGTTCTGAATGTACAGCAACCTGCAAAAATCTCTTGCCAGGCTCAAATGCACATCGAAACACAAAATTTCACCGAAATTAGAGCAGAAGTTTAACAAATGATAATAAAAACACCTTAACAAAGATTCTTTAAAGCCACCAACAACTCCTTTCTCGGCCTTCAGTACCCAAGCCAACAAATAGGAATATAAGCTCCAAAGTTGTTACGTGAGAAGCATGGCGATCAACTTAGGTTCTGAAAAAGAAAGAAGTGAGGAAAAGAAAAAAAAGGGAGAAGAGCTTTTCCGCCATGCCAAAACAACAGATATTTTAGGGTGGTGTCGTCAAGATATATAGCGGTTCTAGTTGTACCCACGCTCCCTAGCACCTTTTCTAAATGGATGACAAGGGTAAACCACATACCATGTGACTATAGAATTCCGAAGATTTATCAAAAACAACAAATTCCTAAAACAACAAATAAATAATGGATTGCCAAGAACCCACCACTCAACAAAGCGAAAAACATCCCTACCCTATCGCGACCTTTTTTTACCTGCAATGCTCCAACATATAGCATCAACGCCTTTAACTTCTTCAAAGAATCATCCTTCACCACTTCCCACAAATCAAACCCACTGCATTGACCGCAAGAGCAGATCCCCTGCTTTTTGCCCCAATCGTTTTCAAAATCTACCATTCTAGAATGGGACTCTTAAGAAACCAACAAAGCCTCGATAGATAGGCTTCTCATTCATCTCAGTGATTTCTACAATGGTGGGATGTGATGGGTAGCCGCACACATCACGAACTACCCACGAAAAATAAAGGGAAAATCCAATTATATCATTTGGACCCCCAAACAAATACAATGCTAATAGATGAGTGGTTGATGTACTGCCGAAGCTTATCACCGGATTAAAAAGCCCTTTTCGGGTTTCGAGGAAAAACCCTAGTGATAAGCCTTGCAAAGGGCTTAGACAAACGTAAAGGCATAAATCGCTGCCAAAACCCCCGCATGGAGAAGTCGAAACGGATGCCGCCGCCAACCCGTACCGCACATCACCAACACAACAAACGAGAAACATACCAGAATAGCATCACCCACCGGTGGAAAAAAGCATCACCCGCCGGTGGAAAACATGATAAAATGTAACTTGTACAATAAACAAAGAAGGGGAGGGTGGGTTCAAAGAGAATAAGGTAATCGGGCCGAGAGAAGAGGAAGCGCCGATGAGACGGGATGCGTAAACGCCAAATAGCTTAACTCCCAACCCAAAACGGGCATGCGCCGCATGCATGCATGACATGCATGCTCGCCCCATTTAGAATGGCTATCCGATGTTCCTGATCGATGCGATTCTAGAATGGGACTCACAAGAAACCAACAAAGCCCACTACCGCAGAGAAATTCCTTACAAACTAGGATCAAGGACGAGGTCATGGACGAGGCCAAAGGCCCGAAAGGATAGCAAGAAAGATACGCCAAATTGGCTAAACCAGCAGAAGAAGCCCCTCCCCGCCTCGAAATAATTCAAAGAGAATAAGGTATCGCCGAGAGAAGAGGAAGCGCCGATGAGACGCGGATGCGTAAACGCTACCGGAAATAGCTTAACTCCCAACCCAAAACGGGCATGCGCCGCCGCGATGCATGCATGACATGCATGCTCGTCCCCATTTAGAATGGCGATCCGATGTCTCTATCGACGATGCGATTTTGAATGTACCATTCCGAAAGCAAAACTTCGCCATAAGAGTCCTATAATGATCGTAATAATGAAGGAATCAAAAGAAAGAGCCGAAAAAAATCTGTTTGGGGTTCTGCAAGGCCATGGAATGTGGCTGCATGCACCGAGAAGCAAAATTGTAGAGAAAAAAGCCTGATTGAAAAGAAAAGGATGATCCCAATCGGAACTGCATTCTCCATCCTAAGGTGCCTCCTATTTTCCTCAAGATTTTCCCTTGGCGGCGCGCAATAGAATTGAACCCTAAAGGACTCCCCTTCGAGTCTAGGAAAAACCAAAGAACCCTAAAATACAATTTTCGAGCTTTGCATGGCACTAATCAGATAAATTTTTTTTTAAGGGGCTAAACCATTGGCAAGTGCCATAAAAAATAAGGAATATGTATGTGCACTCTAGATGTACGCATTAGTACATGCATCAGAATACACCACGAAATCATATAAAAACCTTTAGGAAAAAAGTACAAAAACACAAAAGCAACCCCCTGTTATGCTACATATTAATACTAATAGATAAGATGCAGCACTGATAAGACCAATGCCATGAAATTTCTAAAAAAACCCGGACCTAGCTAACTTGGCCATCAGACCTATTAGCCATTCATACTACTTCAGTCAATCCTTCTGTAGTTTTATCATTTCGTACAATAACTGAGCCAGTTATAGACGTTACATCTTACTGTGGTGCCAAAAGTCTTATGACTTTGTACAAAATTATCTTTGAACCTTAGTTCCATAGATTTCCTTTCAATTTGTAACTTTTGTCCTTTAATAGACATGTGTATCATTTCTCTATTTCTGTACATGTTTGTAAAAAACATATAAAGGAGAAAGGAATATAGCCTTGATTACTATCTTTGCATTCCTAGTATAATTATTTCTTTTGCATGTCTACCATGCACTTAATCTTTACAACAGTAGGTTGTATTCTATGGTTTTATTTTAAAGTCATAATTGCCTCCTTATTTATTTCCTTTCTAGACAGCCTTTTACATATATAAGGGTAAAACAGATTTTTACTCAATCATGGCTTTTCTCATGTTCTCATTTCATGCTTTTCCTCAGATATATTTCTCTTGGTTCGTGAGGTTTACATTCCCTTCACCTTTTAAACTCATGATATCATGCATATCTTACATAAACATTCCTTCACACATGGACAAAATTTCAGCTTATATTTTCAAAGTGTATCAGGTATAATAACAGCCCATAGTTTTATCCCCCTAGATTCAAAGTTCAGCTATCAAACTTGTTCCCAAAAATATAAGCATTATAACATATCATTCTAGTAGAGAGATTCGCCTTTTTCTTAGAGCATGGCTAACTTAAAAACTGGAATATAAATACCACACAATTAAGCGGTTTGTGCATCCTTAAGATGTTAAACCGCCTTCAAAACTTAGGCTTTTCGCCTCATAAGGTCTTGTACTACTTTTGGAGCTTTTTGAAATCGATCCACACATTTCTTTGAGCTAAAACACTTCATAACAAACAAAAAACAATATTGGGAAAAGAAAAACCATGTACCAAGAGCCAATCAATACACACATTAGCAAAGAAACGGTAATGGTGCAAGGGCCAAAAGGTACTTGGGTTTTCTTGCTTAACGCCCTTTACCCAATATATACTCTTTTTGCCCTTGAGATTAGTAATAGCAAATAGCAAATAAAAAAATGTGCTTATCAAATACTCTTCATACAAAGACAAACAAGAATATGTATTTTCTCATTATCATTTATAGATCTTTTTAATCCAATCTACCTCTTTACTAGACTATTTAGTAGTCTCGTAAGCATGGAGACATGTATATACCACGGCCCTTAAGCTTTTTCTTAGCCTCCTTTGTTCATTGTAAACTCTTTTTAAGAGAAAAATAGAAACACATATCCAAGACTGCATGTCTTCATCTTACAAGACACATCTTCACCGATTTGGGTCTTCGGGAACAAACTGTTAAATGCGCCTCTATAGGATACAGCATTTCTTTGTTGAATCCACCCCTCTTTTTGCCATATATGCATCATTGTGCCCTCTACGTGAATCATATCCTCTGCTTTGCCTTTTTTTTTCCATTTTAGGGCGCTCAATCTAATCAGAAAGTTTACACCACAAGAGCTCTCTATCCGTCTCAAATGCCGGCTTATCTTCCTCGTATTACTATTATCAATGCCTGATAAAACCCCATATTTGCTATTGCGGGGTTTTGCCGGAAAATGCTAAGCCATAAAGATGGGCTGCAAATAACTAACCTTTTCTTTTGGTAGAACCAAGAAGGCGGATTTAAATGCATGGTCGACCGCCATATCTTCGTTTTCTCCCTATGCCATAAATTTTGGGTGCTGGGTATATTCAAATTCCCTCCTTCTATTTTTCACGAAAAAAAATTCCTTTTGGAATACTCAAGTGTTTAATTATTTTCCATAAATTGAATCAAGCTATAAATCTTTTGTCTCATATTTATCTTAAGGACTTTATTTCTATCTTTTTTTAACCCATACTCTCTATGGTCCCTTTTAGTACATCTTATAGTACTTATGTAGCCCTCAATTTAGATTTTTAAATTCCTTAGGCTTTTCATAAAAAAAAAAAAAAAAAAAAAAAAAAAGGGCGGCATATTTTATATAGCGCTACCATCGTATGGGGCAAGTAGCATTATATCGCCTTTAACTTTTTTCGAAAAGAAACACCTCATCCGACAGCAGCGCCCCTTTTGGCTTTTCGGCCTGGTGTTGACTTTTCGACCTCGGGAGACGTGCCCCCTAGGGTATTTGGGAGGTGCTCGATCCATTGGAACCACTTTTGCCTTCATCCGAGCTACCTACAAAAAGTTATGGCCCTTCTAAACTTGGGTCCTCCAGTCGCCCATGTTTCCCTCCAAAATCGCCCTAAACTTCTTAAAACTCACAATTTATTACATCAACCTAGCACAAAACCAAACATCGAAAATTAAGCAGTCCAACTAGCTTAAACTCCCACCTAACTACCGCACTAACGAGTTAGAGGTTTGGTCAGTGCTATGATTTCGGAAAACCAAAATCACGGCTCTGATACCACTGTGACGCTCCTTGAACATATACGGCACTCCGGACGTACACATACGGGGACTTTCCCCTCCCAAGGCAACCAACTCGCCATGAGCAGGGCCCTCCGTCTGACTCGGACCATCTATGAAAAGATGCCCGGGTGAATGACACGGAGGTGTCATTCGGCCCACGCCTTCAATGGGACTCCTATGTCGCGGAAGCGTGAATACAAGTTAGCATACAACATAATCATATCAGAAATAACCACCACGAAGAGTGCACATCCATCCAACAGATAAATACAGAGGGAATGCATTTAATACTAGAGAAAACTCCCCAACCCAAGGTTTTACCCCGACTCAGACTCCAGTAAGGTTCGACTGACGGCTAGGTCTCGGAGTACAGCAGACGAAATCTTGACATGGCATTGGCTGGCATAGAACATCGGCTAGGGTTGTCCACTCCATCCGCCCCTCCTGCGCACACTTTGCAGAAGAGCTGAATCAAGCTATGGCGTCATTGTAGCCTTCCGGAGACGCAATCCCAAGGCATCACCCTTCGGGACTACTCCGGGTTACATCTCCCCAGTCCAATGAGGCAGGTCAGGGAAGTGTCCCTTCCCAGAGTCGCAGTGAATCCATGGGTGAGCTAGAGAATGCGTGCTGCATCAGCGAGCCCCGCAACCTTACCCGACTTACTCCCCTAAGTCTACTCAAAGTACAGGGTGCTCACACAACTATACCCAGGGAGTGTCAGACCCATACCCGGCCGGGTTCACTGGCCAGCTATCAGGCCTAGCTCACTGAAGGAGTCCCCGTAGCCTTTTATGCTCAGGCGAGACCCCACCCCACACTTCATCACCACGGCTCCTTGTCTGGTGCTTCAATCATGCCATAGATTCCACAGCTCGGTGGGATCTTGTGCACAGGCCCCATATACTGGGTACTATGGGAGATACTAGGAGCATACTACGAACATAGGTCACAGAGGTCTCTACCCCCCTTAAACCTTGCTTTCAGGAAGAACTAACAAAGATACTAGCAAAGATATATCCATCCATACATCACAAAGCATAATCCATAATTGAGAACAGTTCTAACTATCAAACAAGGGTTAAACATAACCAAATACAAGCAGATAAGACTGACAGAAGCGCTGGCCCTAGAAATGTCAAGCTAATCTACTAATCCAAATTCCTGCTGGATCCATTGTCATGTGGCATCTCCATCTTCAATCAATCTGGGCGCCCAGCAGCTCCTCTCCTTGGAATCGATTTGGGGACTAATTGGGGTTAGGATCCAATTTGCTGGCCCATAGTAGCAGTTTCCTGCTGGCCAATCGAGTTTGGCCACGTGTCCCCTTCCTAAATAATCAATTGGCCTAACTTAATTAGCTTAATTAAGTTATTTAGATAATTATCCCTTAATTATAGGCAATTAACCCTTAACTAGCCCCTTATTAATTTAGCATAGCTAAATTAATCCCTTTTAGGTCAACCCCCTAGGTTAACATACCCCATGGTGGCGTCTTCTTACTACGTGACGTGTCAGTATATTTATACGTAGACCGTATAAATACGTGGAACGTCACATATATAGTGTCAAATATCCTGTCCAATGCAATGACATCCTTTTGTCAACTTTTTTATCGCAATTTAAGTGGGTTATTGCAACAACTTTTGAACAATATTATAACTAAGATGTAACAACCTTTTCTTAAGACTTGTAACAAAACGGTATCCAATTCTTTATCTAATATTTCAACTAAATTGTGAGGAGCATTTGTCTAATTTAAGTGGGTTATTGCAACAATTTTTAAACAACATTATAACTAAGTAGCTACAACATTTTCTTAAGACTTATAACAACCAACTTTGTGTCTAGTATTTCAACAAAATTATGCTGTGCATTCATACATAAGATATATTACTACACCAAGGGATATTATTTGATACAATTGAAGAATGATTTGGATATTTAAGAACTAGTTGGATGGAGGGGAATAGTAAATGGTGAAGGGTACTTGACAATGTGAACAAAGGAGAAAACCTATTAGGAAGGCAAGGCTCATCAAATACGAAATACTTGTAATGTACATAACATATATATCGAAACTCAAGGAACTACTCTTTATATGACAAATAAATGAATTCATTGAATTGCTCACCAATTGCGCTTGAGCAAAACTCTGAAAAAAAAAAAAAAGAAACAGAGATTAAATGGTAGATTAGCAGCTTCAGAATGATCCGATGCCTCTGCACATAGACGATCCTAATTACCAAGGGCTAGACGAAAGATGCTCGAAAGGGAAAATTGCTCCATAGCTCCATAGCTCCATCACCTGATGCTGCAGCACAGGAATTTATGAGAATATACACTACAAGGGCCGCCACCATCGCCCATCTGAGGCGCCGTGCCTCCCCTATTTTCTTGCCGCTGCCATCGCACTTGCTCTTCAAGATCCGCCCTGAAGAAGGATGCATAAAGATAATTTTCTTGGCTTTTTCTAATTTTCCTGGCAGTTGGATGCAAAAGTTAGAAGATTTATGGTTGAGATGGAATCAATCTGACATGACAGGACACGTGGCATGGCTAGAATTGCACCAAAGTGTGCATCTAGATTAGGCAACCCTGCTAAAAAAAAATAAGGTGGATAAAAAAGGAAGGAAGGAAGGAAGGAAGTATATTTTAACGTCCACGGAGAACAACTGGCCTAAAAAAAAATGAAATATAGCATATGGAATGGGATATGGTAAAGAAAAAACGTGGCAACAAAAAAGGGCTAGAAGAGGGCAAAGAAAAAATCAACGGCAGGGTATGGCGGCAAACAGATAGCTTCTTGATCGGTTCTTGCAGATTGGCGTCGCAGATATGTGAAGCATTAAACATGGAAAGGGCTTGTAATGGCAGAGGCTGGAAGCATAGCAGCAGAGATGACGACAAAATAGGCTGCTCTTTCATTTTTGTTCTGCTTTTGTCACAGATGGCTGGCGAAAATATGAATCTTAGAGCAGAGGATTAAGAGCAAGCTGTAGCATGCAAAGGCAGAAGACATGGTAGTTTGGCGATGGCAGAAAAGCTTTGCTATGGCAAATTACTCAGCGGTCTGTGGTCACGAAAAGATGTGCCACTGCCTTCAAATACTTCAGAAAATACAAGTTGGACCACTCTTGGTCACGAAAGGATCCTTTCCTTCCTTGATCTTTTTGCTGGCTCTGTCAAATCTTCTTTGATAATCTGAAGAATGCATGTGCAAAACTCATTGGATGTACCGATTAATTTGGCTCTTGATCGCACCATCTTTCTTCTTTAGATCTGGCAGCGGGGGCACCTTGCAGGCAACGAAGCAGCAAATTGGTGAGCGAGTAAAGGCCTGGCCCATCGCAGTTTAATAAGATTGGAGGGTTGGCTTTGTTGGTAGGAATTATCAACGACAAATAGATGCTGCTTCCAAACGCAAAAAGCAGCAACGGACTGGCTCTGCATGCATAATCAATCTTGTTAATTTGGAAGTTTCCGGTTTGACTAAAAATATTTTGGAATTTTTTTTTAATCAATTTCCAATGATTTTAAGATTTATGGTCACCGGAAAATTTTACCGGTTTCCAAAAATCGTAGAAATTTTTCTCCTATGATTTTTTTCCATTGATTTCCAATCTTATCTGTGATTTCCAATCTTATCCGACAGAGAGGATGAGGGCATGCCACACCCAGAAGCCCGCATGCATTACCCTGGCATCATCATGAGGACAATGACCATATGGCTTCTCTGCATAATCGAAATTCATGAATGCATTTTTAGACGATTCGGGGCTTCTTCACAGTTGGAAAGGTCGGATGGCCGCTTAAGCAGGTTATGGATGCCAGCTTATTCCGAGTTGCTTATCCAGGATCCAGCTCCATCTCTCACAATAGGACTGCTCCATCTCTCTCTTTTTTTGTGAATATTTTCACGCAAGCTCTCATGCCAATTTTTTCACCATTTTTGGAGCTCATCTAACTTAAATGCTTCTCCGGTGTAGGTTTGGGTTTTTGTTGCTGATCCATCACGACAACTGCATCGACAATAAGCTGAAGAAGCAAAGGTTGTTGTTCTTGATATCTGATGCACTTGACAATCAATTTCAATATCTCTCTCCTTATATTTTTTGTTGTGCAGGCTTTTGCAATATCTCTCAACCAGATTTAATGCAATACAAGATTTGTTGGTGCAGATGCATCATTCCCATTCCCGAAGTATGCCATAGATCTTACCTTTTTTGTTTAAGGAATTGCTTTCCTATTGTTAGGTAATAGGATCCAAAAATCGCTCTTAGATTCAAAAACCTTTTTGGCTGTGTCGCCATCTTCTATGTTGTGTTGCTCTTTGTCCTTTGTCCAAGTTTTTTCTTTGATGTGCCATGGCAGAAAATTTTGCACATGCCATGTTTTTCCATTTTATGTTTAGCAATTCTGGATCTCAACATAACAAGCATCTACACTGCAGATCATGGATATCTACAAGGAACTGGTGAAACGGGTCTTGACCTGGGCTACTTCAAATTTGACTTGGGCAGATTCAAAAACGACTTGCACCTGCAAATGGTTTTTAACTAGGTGAGATTCAAATCAAAGCAAATAGATTTTGCATCCACTACCCAAGTATTAGCAGAGATCCTGCACCTACAATGCAGGATGCTTAAAAAATGACGTGCATCTGCTCAGAATCAAGAGGCTTCTGATTCAATGTATTAAGTCACGTTCCTTTGTGCATGTTACAAGTTCTATGATGGTTTCATTTTACTACTATGCAATTATCTTTAGTTAAGTTATCCTTCGTTACTGTGATATGCTTTTGCTTTCTTCAGAAACCAATTCTCTTTCCATAGATTCTCTTTTGCATGGATCCATCAAGAGGCTTTTGATTCAAGGTACTAAGTCACGTTCCTTTGTGCATGTTACAAGTTCTATGATGGTTTCATTTTACTACTATGCAATTATCTTTATTTAAGTTATCCTTCGTTGCTGTGATATGCTTTTGCTTTCTTCAGAAACCAACTTTATTGCACCTTCCTCTAATTTCCTGTTCAGCAAACAACAGAGCAAGATGTTGGGGTGTTCCATTATCTTAGAGCTCCTTTTCTCTAATTTGATTTTTCTTTTTAAAGCAAATGCATATTGTTTATATGCTTGGGCATAAGCTTTCTAACATCATGCCAGATGTTGTACACCTTATGGTTGATGGGGACATATTATGACTCCAAAGAGCTCTTACGGCTTCCAATCATGGTCTCATGCAGGTCATGATTGCAGGTCTAATCATTTTGTATGATTATATGATTTCATGCAGGTCTTTCATGCACGTCGCAATTTTGTATGATTGCATGATTTTGTATTTGCAGGTCTTGATTGATTGGGAGGCCTCAATTCCAAGCTAATAGATGTTTCTTCTGGTAATATTGGGTCCTTTTAGATATTCCATTGGTTGTATTCCTGCTGCATCCACTAACGTTTCTGTATTTGTGACGATTGATATCTATTCTAGGCTGTGCTTCTTCTTTGAGATGAATTTCATAATATGCTTGACAAAGAGTTTGTTTACCTTCCTGCTGTTGACCAAGGTAAGTTGTTATGCGCATGATCAAATCTTAAAAAATTATTGCTGATCTAACCAGTTTACAGATTGGCAAATAATTATATGCCTGGATGTTTCTTTCCGAAAGTCTTTTGTATGCTACTATTGCATAAGAATCTGATGATCTCTCTTATAGGCACAATTTCTAGGCAGTTGATGTGTATGATATCGAATATTTAATGTTGTAGAAGAACCTCTACTCATCACGTGTCTCCTCTTTCTAGATTCGCTCTTCAACTAACGGCAAGACACTCACATGCTCCCTGAAATGCTTGGTGAGTACACATTCCTAGAATATTGAAGCTAAATAACTTTATTCCTTCATTCATCTGCTTCATCTTCACATCTGCTCTTTGCATGTCTCTGTCCCATGTAAACATCAAATTGATTTGCCCTCTAGGGAAGGCGCATTTCTTCTTTGTTCATTTTGTTTTAATTGTGTTTGAATCAGATTAAGCCCATTGTCAAAGGGAATGATATCTAACAAGACATATCTTTTTGCAACGTTTATTTGTGTGATGTTTGGGAAAGTACCTGCTTTTGAAAGCTCCTGCTGCAGCAAAACCAACTCTGCAACCATGATGAGAGGCGCAAGGTAATTATTAGTTGTTTTGCTGTAATATTGCTTTTACTGAACCAACCAAATCTCGATATATGCTGTTTATATCCTTCATAGAAATACGCCACCACATAGCAATTGACACGTTAAATAAATCATTCAAGATGGATGAGAAATGATGCAAACATACACCATCTGAACATTGTTGCATGCTTCGTATTATTCTAAACATAAACATAAAGTGAAACTGTGGATCCTAAACTCATGGTGATAAAGTTGTATTTTCTATTTGCAGAAAAGGGCTACCCCACTCTATTGTGCTATCCTATTTGTAAGTTATAAAACCCTTGCAAGTAGAAGAATGTAGAAATTTTGCCAGCATTCAAAATGGTTCGATTTCATATTCCATCTTTGCCTATGTGCTTATTTTCCTTGCACATCTATGATATAATAATCTTTTTTTATATTCTGGTCTTCACAAGAAGAATTTACAAAGCTCTTAAACGTAAATATGTGAACTCTAACCCTGATTAGGCTCTATATAAATTGACTGATCTGATTGTTGACCCTTTTTCTATCTGTAGAAGATAAGGCAATGTGTAGACTTAGATCTAAATGAAGCATGCCCTTGCTTTGATCCAACATGGCTGCTTGAGAGGCACAAAAATGGTATCTGCTTCTGCGTTACCATAGGCAGGTATGCAAAATTGTCTTTATCCTGTAGATTTTTGTAAATATGATAGTGTTCAGAATGAGGCATCTATGTGTTTGTAGCTTACAAACCCTCTGATTGTGTATCATCATCCAAAAAGCACAGGTATTAATGAGAGGCTGCCCACTGAAAATGATGAGCTGCAAATGGGTTTTGCAAGAGAGAAGAATGAGCAAGTAATCGAAAATTACATTAATATCATATTGAAAGGGATTATGACCATTGTCAAAGGGAATTATATCTAACAAGATCTACATTTTTGCAACATTTCTTTATGTGTTGTATGGCTACCTGTGTGCTTTTAAAGCTCCTGCTGCAGAAGAGACAGTGTTTTGGAAGTATTTTGTGGTTGCCAAGGAGCTGAAAAGTCTTATGCTAGATAGGCTTTATGTTTGCAATTGAAACTCATGGATGCATATCCGTCGCATTTTTTGAGTTTTCTACCAGACTTTCTCTGCATATAAGTTATATTTGCAGCCACATCATGTAAGGTGCCCCCAAATGTCAAGTACTGCCTATACAATCCCGTATGTGCAGGATTGTGGTTGATATGACTATAATGTATTGTTGAATAACAATATGACTCTTTAAACCAGTTGACAGGATTGTGGTTGATATGACTATAATGTATTGTTGAATAACAATGATTGTGGTTGATATGCATCAAAACCCTATGACAAAAATATGCTAGAAAAGCCACAACATTACTTTCATCAAAACCCTATGACAAAAATATGCTAGAAAAGCCATAACATTACTTGATTAGTTGGAACGTATGATCCATTTGTACTATTTATGAATGCAGGTGCTTTTGTTAGATTGTAATTTCTACTACTAAAAATGTCAAGCTTTCATGCATGGAAACATGGAAAAGTGTAGTCCACTCCACAGACACCAGTAAATTATAGTTCAAAGGACCTTGCCTGTATTTCAGACCTGTTGTTGTTCCCTGTATTTCAGATCTATTGTTGGAACATTACAAGGTGCTTGCAGCCTCATGTTTTGCAAGCCATTGCTATATTTTATTGGCACATACCCTACGTATGAAGGTGAACTAGAATTTTACTTTCAAGGGATTGAGACTCTAGATTATTAACATTTTGGACCCTATGTCTTCTGTGAAGAATTCCCAATGCCCACAAGATGATGCATAGTGTGATCTTCTGTACAGCCAGCTACGTACTGGGAGGGCATCATCATCTTGAATCTGGACTAAGCTACTTAATAGCCATGCTTTCCTAATAGAAATTCAAGCATCATCAACTGTCGCGGTCACAGATACTATCAACTATGTATACTCAAGATGCATAGAAAGACTAGCTTTAAGAGATGCTTTCGATTTCTAAATGATGCCATATAATAATGGTGGTTAGAAATTCATACAGTCGAATCTTAATGTTGTAACCATGCACCTGTGTGCTTGGGCAACCAACCACAACAACAAATGGTGCTACCCTTGGCGTAGCATATGGTGAGTAATTGTTTTGGCCTTAGGTTTTATGCGTACTAGAGTAATGGGGTTGCCACAGCTTTGTTCATTATCCAATCCTACATCTAAACCATTAATTAACTTTGTCATTGCATCGTACATGCTTTTTCCTCTCTTAAACCATGCAACAACTATCAATATTATAGATTTCTTTTGACACTCAAAGGGACCATTATGTTTGAAGACTTAGGAATGACCAATGATGGTTTGAACACTTATGACCAATGATCATTGTGCTAGCTGAATTGACAAACTTAAACTCAAGTAGACAACTTTTCTATTATGGGACTCACACTTCTTAAAGCCATTGGCCCATGAGAATAAATGACATTCTTTTATATTACAAGTACTCTAATTAATCTTTTTCTAGCCAACATATCAACAAAACACCACAACACAAGTACATTGTGCATATATATACAACTTCATAACTACCTACTTAAAAATGTACTTAAAAATGAATTCAATTTTGATGAAACTAAGGCCCCAAGCTTTTGACAACAAGGGTTTTGAAGGATGGAAGCGGATGATCACTCTACATCTCAAAGCGGAGCTTCTATGGGAGATAGTGGATGGGAGTGATCTGGCTCCAAAGATTTCTGATGAAAAAGATCCTAATCAGCAAAAGGATCTTCCCCTGTGGAAATAGAAAGACAGTAAAGCACTAGCTTGCATAGCCATGTCCAAGAATCAACTCCACTGGTCTGTAGTGAATTCAATCATGGCAGCAAACACCTGTGGGCCTTTCTCAATCAAAGATATGGAAGAGGTCTGAGATTGAGGTTATGCAACTGCACACCCAGCTTGAAGACTATTGAATGCAAGACCGGGAAGATCTCCCTCAGCATGTTGCAAAATTGCAAGAGATGTTTGACCTTCTTGCAGATGGAGATGAACACATCCTCTCCAATGTGCAAAAGAAACTTTGTTTGAGATCTCTCATACAACATGATGGTGGAGAGAAAAAGCCCTAACAATTACTTCTATTATAACAAGTTAAAAGTAGAAAACATAAAGAAATATCCATCTCTTTTCAAAGTTCCTAAATGCAAAATGGCAACTACATGTTTAGACTTCCTTTTGTAGGAGGAAATTGTCGAAGATTTGTTTGAGATGTTTCACATAAAATTTTTCCATATTCATGGAACATGATGGTGGAGAGAAAAAGCCCCATGCAAACATGCTTACTAATATTATAATTACAAGTTTCTAAAAAATAATGTAAGAAAACATAAAGAAATATCCCATCTCTTTTCAAAGAAGTTTAGTAGGACCATAATGACAAAAATATAATGCATTTTAATGGATGGCAACTACATGTTTTCGCCACATCCACTAAGCATCATAACTATGGATTAATTTCTTTTTTTCTAGGATGGCAATCAATTTCTTCAAGAGCTCTATCTCCATATCCATCCGGTATATATGATTATTCCAGTTATTTTTGTAGAATGTTTTCAAATACATAAAATTTTTTTACATATTCATGTTTGTTTTAATAATAAGCACCTACAAATTAAGTTTTATTGCATCATGCAACTATAGTTATAATGTGTTTGTGTCCTTGATTAAATATGGATGCCGGTGAATAAAATTTCAACACAAAAATTCCACTTGAAAAATAAAGACACTTAAATCTTTGCAAAGTATTATTGGCCATGATTTGCCTGGATTTCTATAAAAAACATTCATGTCTAGAAAACATTCGCCAACATAACTAATCTTGCAACTCTATTATTCGCCCGACCTTCTAAATTATGCTTAGACAAATTTGGCCTTAAGGGCAACCCTGTTCCCATGTTAGATACTACTGTTCCAAACTCATAGTTTCATAGATATTTTTTAATGTAGTCATCATTCAGGCTCACCATCTTTCAATCAGAGACACTTGGTTTATGAAACAACAAACTCTTCAAATTATTATCTCTTCAAATTATCACTAGGCCCGGCAACGCCGGGCACCATAACTAGTGTTTATTAAACTAAGTTTGTAAGTGTTATCATTATTTTGATGACATTTCTTCAATGTTTTTGGATGTTTAAAATACAATACAGTTTCAGGATTGGAGGTCCATGCTAACAAACGATTTGCTTTAGGAAATTATAGCGAGAAAGGCGGGTATGAAGCATGGAGAAGGAAGATGATCGCAAAAGTCTTTGTGCCCAAAAAAGGTTGGTTTTGCTTTAAATCAGTGTCATGCACTGAAATACACTGAAGTCAGTGTCATGCACTGAAATACACTATCTTCCTTTGAAATACACCACTTTAACTGTTGTACACTCATGAATTAGCTGTTGTACAAACTCTTTAGCTACTGCATTTATAAATTAGCTGTTGTATTAAATCCTTAGCTGCTTCACAAATTCTTTGCTGATGGACATTTCTGATTCCTTCTAATTCTTTAGCTGGTGTACATTTTTTATTTCTTGTGTCACCCTAAACCTTTAAACAATGCACATGGCTTGTTTTATAGAAAGCATTCAGATTTGTGCAGATTTTTTGAGCTCTGACTTTTCATTCCACTCCTGTACGATTTAGACCAAGCTTTCAAAATCCAGGTTTATTTCTAAGGTGTACTATTATGGCCAAGTATTCTGCACCATTTTGCCATGCAACAAGGTGACGGATCAATCGCACTAATGACCTGTAGTGCGATTGCGTCCAAAAAAGATTCCTTTTTCAAAAAACCCCAAAATTTGGTACTTTTGGCATATCTTAAGAAAACATTTAGATAAACGGTCCTTTGACCTTAAAAAAAGTGCATTTTTTAGAACAAACAAACAAAGTACAACATTTATAATTAAAAGGAGGTTGTTTTTGGTAGTATTTTAAACGCTTTTGCACTTGACACAGGCGACGCATTACACATAAACACAATACTAAGAACGGTTAGAAGCATCAAAGAAACCGCAAAAATGATACAAGGCCAAAATATGATGTAAAATAGATAAGAATGTCTATCTTGGCGATAGACATGCACCCCCGCTTTAAACAAGCCACATTTTAAAAAAGTCATCATTTAAGTGCAAATAATGATACAAGGGCGTTTTCATCCAAAGTGTAGTTTAAAGAAGAAAGGCATGTTTATGCGCCGCATAGACATGCTTCCCTTTTTAACAAACGACGATTTCTTTTTTGAAAGTCAATATTTAAAAATAAATGTTATTTTTTTCAGTTTATAATCAAACACACAATTTTAAATGTCATGGGGACCTCCTTATCTTTAAGGGGTCATCATCTAAACATTGTGTTCTTCACCGTTGTTCGGATCCGTTTCTTCCTCCTCTTCCTCTTCCTCTTCCGTTTTTCCACCTCGGGTTCTTTATCTACCACCGGCATCAACTCAACATACTCCGCGGTGATCGGTGTTGCACGATCTGAGGCATCGTGTCTCTGGCCGCTTATTCCTGCTTGATCGCCACCGTCCTTCACACCCACTTCTTGTTTCTCATCAGGCAAGTTCATTAAAGAACATATCCTGGACTTAATGAAAGCAACACTATCAGAATCATACTCCACTGCAACACAGTTACGACCCTTCCTCAAAGCACATGAAATGGTCGTGCCAGAGCCCGAAAATGCATCCACAACCCAGTCTCCTGGTTGTGAAAACATTTCCAGAAGCCTGTTGATTAGCTGCTGGGGCTTCTGGTACGGGTTGACAATGCGACCCTGGTGAACTGGGTCGGTCAACTTCTGTGTAACTGCAGGGAGGTGGAAGACATTTCGGTAGTCCATTCCCTGTGTGTTGTAGTGTTGTAAGGTCCTGGTGCCTAGTGTGCTGTGGTAACCGATGTGAATCTGTTCAAATACGTTTATAAGTCTAGCACCCCCACCATGGCCACGGATGTTGGTCTTCACCCTGTAAAACAAATGAAAGAAGTCAGAGACAATTACGGACACCAAGTTTAAAAGAGATGCAGACTTACCATATCGCAGGCTCGAATCCAGCATTGCAGTGTTCCTTCAGCGTTGCTTGAACCAAGCCGGCTTGGTTGGTGGAGTGAAAGACAACGATCCTCCACAAAGGTGCTGTGTTTAGCTTTACCAGCCGTTTGACAAAAGAGTCAAACTCTGCGTACTTAAAAGGCGCGTCGTCACCTCGGCTGTCAGGCAACTTAAACCCGTAGGGTATGTCAGCAATGATCAAGGAGTAGTCACCAGGTTTCAACACTCTGTCTATCTTCACACAATCCCCCTAGTAGACTTGGTAGAGACAGTGGTGGCCAAGTTCATCAAAATTCTCAAAAGCACTCGGTTCAATCGCCTGATCGGCCTCTTGTACCCTTTTCAACTTGGCTCTTTCATCTTTTGCTTGCTTCACCAAAGTCAAGAAACCTGGTGGTACCGGTCTTTTTTCTCTCGCAAGATAAAAAGAAAGTGAGTACACCGCAACTCCATGCGCGTGCATGGCAAGGCGACATCAACTTTCTTTGTGCCGCACAACAAAGATTTAGTTTTGTCCATGCGCGCGCATAGACAAAGGCGAGGTTTTATCTATCGCGCCGCATGGACAAAACTAAATCTTTGCTATCGCGCGCATAGCAAAGACTTCGGCTTTTGTCTATCTTGCGGCGATAGACAAATGGTAAGATGCAAGATAAAAAGCAAGCAAATACTTACCCAGTTAGTAAAATTTGAGGCAAATTGTTTTATCTTCTCATCGGACGAGGAAATAGGGTACAGCTCCTGAACTTTTTCCCAAGTGTCGCAATTTAAATGGAGCATAATCTTTTTGGCTGCGATGAACGATGTCGATCTGAGGACAAAACCCACGTGAAGTGACAGTACTCCTTTGTTTAAACTTCGTCTTTGCATTTCTTCTAAGGTGAACTGCCCGTCGACAACTTTTTGCAGAACTTCGCAAACTTTGTCCATGTTTTTGAGGCCCTACATTTCCCTCCAAGGCATCACACTCATATCCTTTTGTTTGGAGGGCTCTCCCCTTTTTCTTTTTGTCTCAGGCTTCTTCCCCTTTGTCTTCAAGGTACCGTCCGCATACATATCAAAAATTTTCTCCTGCAGATCCCAAATCTGTGGTGCACACACAAAAAAGATTGAGTGTCTATGCGCGCATGGAGTAAGGTGAGATTCAAACACAACAACTAGGGAAACTTACCCGGCCGTGCCTGAAGGCTAGCTGAAACAGATTGTCGTATTTAATCAATGAAGTCCTGGCATCTTTTTGATCGTAAGTCAAACAGCACTCAATTGCACATTGCTCCTTTAAAGCGAGATAAGCATTTGGATCATCCTTTATGTCTTTCTTTCCGGGGTTCTCTGCCCTATAATTATCATATTCTCTGTGCATAAATTTAATTTTATCTGACAAGCTCATGCTCAACCTGTAGTCGTTGTCTACGTTGTGGCTCATAGCAAGCAGTTTTGCTTCAGCGTCAGTTACACCAACGTAGACGACAGCGTAGAGAGATGAGAAGATTGCTTGCTTGAGTTCTTTCCAATTCTGCGTTTTTGCCTTAAATGTGTGTGTTCCACCAATCACAATGTACATGTAATTGTCAGCCTCTTCTTTCTTAAATTCTTCCAAGGTTTTACAGTACTTAGGGTCGACAATCACTATGTGTGGGGACACAGTTGCATTTGGCCTGGCCCTGATTCTCTCTTTTAAGGCCGCCAGGTGGTTCGGATAAATCTTTCTTACCTGCAACGGATGATCATGTTACAGATTATTCGTCACCTACTGCTGCATAAATTGGAGCCTCTGATCCTACCATGTCTCACACCTTTAGCAAGAGGGAAGAAGGGAACATGGGAACCCTTGGGCGTTCTCATTCGCGGACATACTCAGTCTAAAAAACATCGGGTCAACTAAGTACGTGGTGTCTTCTCCCTTTACGGTGGTGGTGATCGTTATTGTAGCCATGCCGAAAAGTTGAATTTCGGTGATTCTGCCACACTTCTTAAAATCTGATCCGGTCAACTTCGACTTTGGCAAGGAAGATTTCGTGGCAATGTACAGATACACATAGTGCCGTGTCTGGGGATATTCACCACCTCGAATGATTAACCATTGACAGTTCCTACAGAAGAGAGAACCGTCATCATTCTGGGTCCATGTTTGCAGTGGTAAAGGTAGGGGAGCTTCAGGAGCTTGCACATCCTGAGAAGGCTTTCTGCCTTTGGGTTTCTTCCTACAGAAATATAAAGCACAACAGGTCAGAAAAATAAAGAATGCTACAAAAACAAACTGACTAAGTAAAGAGTGAAAACAAAAACATAATAAACCTATGCGCGCATAGACACACTAGGTTGTTGTCTAATGACAAGTAGACAAAATACCTATTGTGTCTATGCGTGCATAGACATAAATGGTTTTTGTCTATGCATGCACAGACAAAAACCTTGGATATCTATGCGAGCATAGACACCTTAAGTTTTTGTCTCTGCGTGCAAGGACAAAAAAGAATTGTGTCTATCTTGGCGCATAGACATATCGGTTCTACTCCATGCGTGCAAGGACAAAAAGAATTGTGTCTATGCGCGCCGCGTGGAGTAGAAGCTCATTGTGTCTATGCGCGCATAGACACAACACTAGCAACTACCTACATATTTGCCTAAAATACAAAAATATACGAACAAATATCTAAAAAGTAGTGCAACTAACCTATTTTTCATTTTCCACACAAGCTAACAACATCTAAAAAATGCAACAAACTAATTCTAAAAATCACCATAACTACACTAGAGGCGTGAAAACCCGTACCTTGAACACCGCCATTTCAGCGAAAGTGCTATCTGAGTTGTATGGAGATGTTCCGCAAACTTGGGAGAAGAGAACTTCGAAGAGCGGAGCGGGCTTGGAGCGGCCGGGCTTCTCTAAAGCAAAGGTATCTATGTGAGAAATGACTGCCCCGGCCGGGCCTATTTATACTCCGTATTCGTAGTTGCGGTTTTATTATGGAAAGATACATGGACCGTATATTTTTTCCCATGGGGTTGCTTATAGTACTAGTGCCGCGCTATATCTTGATAGGCAAAAAGCGAAAGTAGACTTATGTTTATTTATCGAACACAGTGCGTGCATAGTATTTGTTTAGGCCATCTATGCGCGCACAGGCAACTGAGTAGACTTATGTTTATTTACTAAACCTATGCGTGCATAGTATTTGTTTGCTAATCCCATGTGTGCTTAGGATTTGTTAAGTGGAATGTATGGGATTGCTCGATTGGATTGTCGGTTCGTCCTTTTTACGTTGATTTGCCTATCGCAAGATAGGACTTGCTTGTTAGCAACCGTGCCGAAGTTTTTATTCTGTACAAGTAAGTCTTACACAAGCTGCTTTTGTCTTGCAGCAAACATGTCAGACAATGATCCATGTTCGCCTGGAAGTCCACCTGACATTTTTGTTTCGTTACCTGGTGGTAAGTTCTGCTCTCCCTCACCTCCACAGTACATTACAAACTGTGGCAAGAATCCTCAGCAAGAAATGGAGGAGTCTCCGTCCCACAGACATTTGATCCGCCCCTCTTCCACATTTGTCACTCCTTCACCCACTCACATAATACGCCGCCGTGTAAATTTAGAACTCCTTCGCCTGTAACTTTCCACCAAGGCAAATATTCTCCATCTCCTTCATCGCAGGCACTGAAAATGGGAGGTCCTTCTCTTTTTGATACACCTTCTCCTTTTAAGGAGCTCGAACAAACACTGGAGGATATTTCGCGTTACGCTAGGCAGATTCCACAACGAAGTAAGGGACCTTCTCTGGCAGAGAGGGTTGAAGAGGAAGATATCTCCACGTTGAGAAGAAAATCAAGGACACTATTTCCACAGTCATTCTCCACTGCAGCTCAACCGGAATTAAGTGACGTCGAGGTTCAGACACCACCAGCTGTCATAACAAGCAGAGTACCACAAGAGAGCCCTCCTTTGCAAGATCTAGCTTTTAAGAATCCCTACAACAGCGCGAAGAGATTTAAAAGGGATCCTTTAAAAAGTTTTTGCAAGTGTTACGAACAAGCTCATGGGCTTGAAATACCCGAGGCCTTTAAGGAGGCTAACCTCGGCCGCCGAAAAAATGTTTGCAGTCCTTCACATTTTCTGCCATTAGGAACGCAAGGCATAGCTTTCTGTCAATGACCAGGGGTGACCAGGAAGCTTACCTGGCTATTAACGTCAGGCCAGAAGACGGAGACAACTTTTCTTACTACTTGATGAGGAAAACTGTTTGTCAACTAGCTTTCAAAAGCATACATGCCTTAGGTAGCCGGCGAATGGCTAGAGTGCAGAAACGCTTGGATTTGAATCCACGTATTGATGACTACTGTCACCCAAAAACAGTTGGCATGTAATCGCTTAGAAGCGGGCTTGGCTTGTGGATTTCTTTGACGGTGAATTGCGAAAGGTTGCCAAACAGTCCGGTTTTATCATCTAATGGATAGCTTTTGCAAGAAAGAGGTCTATTCCTTGTACAAAGATCTCTCTTCCGGGCTTGGGACGAAGTTCATTTCTTACTCCTACTTCCTTCGGTTGTGGAAGCAGGAATTTAACCTCGTTAGGATTCCGAAGAGACACAGGTTTTCCGTCTGCGCAACCTGTTCTCTTTTGAAGGAGAAGAGATCTCTGACTAAGGTTCTTGCAGAGAGAAGTAAGTACCTACGTTCATGTTTACCTACACGTGCACAATCAATGTTTTCACTGATCATGCTCGCTTAGTCAAAAATCAATCTTGCCTATGCGCGCATAGGGAAGAGTGTTTTTTGTCTATGCGTGCATGGGCAAAGAAACAAGGTTTGCACCAGTTGGTCTTCATGTCCACTCGAGCAAAGTGTCGTGTCTATCGCGGCGCATAAGCATAGGGACACGATTTTGGCAGTCTGTTTAAGTAAAACTGACAAAGCTTCTCATTTTGTTGCAGATCAAATTTCGCAGCAGCTCCAAGAGCACAGAGAGGCTCAGGCTTTAGAGAGAAGGAAACTTGCGAAGCATCGAAAAAAATCACTGGAGAAGCCATTACAGTATATGTCTGTTGTGATTGATGGCATGGACCAGAAAAAGACAAACCTGCCTCACTTTGTGAATGTTCCTAAAGAGTTACCGGAAGCGGATTTTTTGAGGTTGCATTTAGTTGGCGCCCTGATTTTTAATGGTGTGGTGGACTGCAGAGTTTACTTGACTTACCCAAACATTCATGGTGATCCTAACCTTACTGTGACAATTCTTAACAAGATATTGCTGGCAAAAGAAAAGCTACCTCCGGTGCTTTATGTACAGCTGGACAATACCACCAGAGAGAACAAAAACCAGGTATTCTTTGCTTACATTGTGCTATCTTTGGTAGAGCTTGGCATATTTAGGAAGGTTAAAGTGGGCTTTCTTCTAGTGGGTCACACACATGACCGATCGACCCGGATGTTCATTAAGCTTTTCGGTGAGACTCGCAGAAAAAAACTTTTCTGTCTTGACTCCTTGTTGGAAGTGATTGAACAATCTTACAATCCAGAACCAGTTATCGAGGTCTTAGCCGAGACTATCGATTTTCGTGAATTTGTTTTTCAGAAACAGTCTACTTCAGGTCCTGCCATCCACCCGCTAAATAATTTGACATTTCAGCATCATGTCAAATTCAAAATTCGCAACGGGAAAGCTTGTCTTCAAGGTCAATACTTTGTAACCTCCAAGTCCTGGCTGCCTGAACCAGGGTTGGAGTACCTTAAGTTTATCCCAGACGTTACAGAAATGAAAAGAGCTTTGCAGCAGCCCCTAAAAAGTTCCATTGACTACACCAAAAAGAATCCAGCCAAGGATCCCTTTGTCTCGCTGGCCAACATGGAGAAAAACATACGGTTGGGATTTAAGTACTTCAGTGACGTAGACAAACGCTGGTGGGAAGACTGGTTTGAGGTCATGACCAAAGATCTTGAAGAGCACTGTCTTAGAGGTTCCCTTTAGATGGCCTTGTAGTCGGCCGTCACAACCTGTTCAAATTCCACAGAAAGTGCGCTGGGACTGCACTCCCCACCGGTGAACAACAAAGAACCCGGCGCCAAAATGTATTTAGAGGCGAAAAGCGGAAAAAGAAAGTCGGTCAAACTCCGAGAAAAGCTTGCAGACTTACAAAAGGACATGTTAATAGCAAATCCTTCAACAGGACGGCGAGGAGCCGCCCTTTCGGATTGCAAAGGGTCAAAGATATTACCTACAAAGATAATCTTCCTTCAGTTGTAAAGGTTCACTGGTATGCCACTAAGGCTACAGATCCATATACTGGTAGATATGATCCTCAAGTCGTTCCTGTCAAGAAGGGAAGGAAAACAATGAACAAGAATCACGTGGATGATGTCGACTTGAATGAAACAGCCCTTGCCTACAACTTTACTTTGAGGGTTGATAATAAACTTCGCAGCACAACAGTTACATTGTTGAAGGAACAAATCGAGGACAGCTCGGACGACACTGAAGAAACTGAGGAGCCTACTTCGTCCAGTTCTTGAGGCGAACCAACAGAGGGTCCTAGTAGTGGAGATGAAGAAGGAATCGATGAGTATGACGACGTTCCTGATGAAGCCACTCTCGCCGATTGGCAGCGCGCTAACCCTGGCAAGAAGCTGCTATTGTAAAGGTGTAAATTTGTAGTTACATTCCTCGCTATGCACGCAGAGGCTTTAATATTTTTGTAAAATAAGTTGTTTGAAAAGCAAGCAAGACTTTTGGTATTTGTTGTGATACACTCTTGCTTTATGCCCAAAGCTTGTGTAAACTTTGTAATGATTTTGAATATATTAAACAAAAAAGACCTTTTGAGTACTTTTTATTTTCATTTGCTGAAATAATTTTTTTTTTGGACCGTCTATGCGCCGCATAGACATTTTATCTTAAAGTTTGTTCCGGCTTGGTGAATGAACTCAGATTATTGCCTTCTTTGCAAGCTTTTTAGATCTTAAGTGAAAGAGATTCAAGCTCATACAAATTTTCGAAAGATTTGTATTATTTTTGGTATACCAAAAATTTCTAACTGGACTGCCTCTGCGCCAAGATAGCACCTTGTCTCCCGTGTTTTTCTAGGACTACTAACTAACCTCAGATTTTTCCTTTTTTGCTAGCTTTTAAAAGTTGTACTAGCTAAGATTCCAACTATTTTTTTTTTGTTGATTTCTTGTCCGTGCTAACTTCCCCAAGTTTTTTTTTTGTTTTTAGGACACCCAAAAATGGTGCACGGAAAGTAAAAAGAACAGCATTTTTTAATAATTAGACGCCAAAAAGAGCACCTGTTAACTAAATTTGTAGTCTATTTTTTTAAGTGACCCCCCAAAAGTGGTCGAATCTTAGGGAATCTACAAAAGATGCTTTTTATTAGTGCAATTGCAGGTCATTAGTGCGTTTTATCCGTCACCTTGTTATGCAAGCAGATGGAGAACCTCTAGTTAAATCCTCAGAGAATTGCAAAGAAATAAGCTAGTAAAGCAAAATTCTTAAAAACTCATAAACTTATGATCTAATAATATGCAGGGCAGTACCTATCATATATCTCCCTCAATATGATGTAATAATATGCAGGGCAGACATGATTAGTGCAGTTGATATTGCAGCTTTAAATGCTTCAATTTTTGCTGCAGCCAAATGTTCATTTCTCAGAATTTATTATTCTAGTTTTAAATGAGCTTAAAGCCTTGGACTATGTTAATGGACAACCCTAGGTATCATCTTTGAGATGAAATCGAAGAAGGAGAAAGAAGTTATGAATACATTATGCATATTTCATGTGATATCTGTGGTTTCTTTCAATGCAAATTAACCTTATATTTTGTATATTCTACATGCAGAACATTTGCTATATTGATAATGAGTTTGATAAAGAACGGGTATGAAGTTTTATTGTTTCATATGTTTTAAAGCATTTTGCATTGCATTGAATTCCTTCAATCAGAGCTAATTTCTACATTGAACTATTCAGGAGGAGGACAATCATGAAGGCAAAAGAAACGAACTTGAATAAATAAAGATGACTTTGAAAGTCAAGAGGACTTAACTTTTGTACTTAAAGTTAGAGGTCGTTGGCATATTTTGAAATGTATTATGAGAAGCATGAAGTGAATGCTCAATTTCTTTGTTGTATTCCAATTCTTATTAGATAATTATCAAAGTTATTACTTTTCCCATTTTTGAAATTTTATTGTTGTAAGGTGCAATTAGTTTGTATTGATATTTTCTTGACAATGTTTTGGTGCTAGATTGTCATTATCTTGAGAATTGTGCTTGTTAATTCTTCACAAAGTGTTGTTGCTAAGTTGATACTATTACACAACCGGTGCTGTTGTAAGTGTTCTATTACCTTGGTGTAATTTTGACACAATATATAATTCAAAGCGTGTCACTATATATTTGTAGTTTTGGCACAAATCATACTTAAACTTGATGTAAGCTTGTCATAAACCGTTGTGGAATTCAGCAAAGTGCTTGTTGATATTCTTGACACTAAACTGCTATTATCTGTGATGCTAATTTGTCACAGTACAAGTTGCAAGCTTGTTGGAAACTCTATTAGTGTCCAACATTTTTTGTCACAATCTTGACTGAATGGTGGTCACCCCAGTGACCAATGATGACGTCTAGTATAGTGTCGGGATTTTGACCATTTTAGAAATATTGACGGTCCACTTAGTGTCAAAATTTTTGCCAATATACTAGACACTAGAGGCCCCGTTTTCTTGTAGTGGCAGAAGTGATTGCCGCGCCAACCTTAAGCCAGGAGAGTCATCTTTACCAAGGAGGAGTCTCCAAATAAACTTTGAGATCATGACCTGACATTGAAGATGGAAGTCCAACATTCCAAGGCCACCAGCTGCCTTAGGCTTAATGCACTTAGCCCAGGATACCTTAACAACAGCACCTTCTGATATACCACCCCAGATCAAATTCCTGATAATACACACGATCTCATTCATCAAACATTGAGGAGTTAGTAAGACATGAAGAAATGTGATTTTTCTTTTTCTTTTTTTTAACCTTAGCGTTTAATCGAGGATTAGGGTGGACTTAATCAGATTGCCTTCACCATGTGGCAAACCTGGTTATGGAATTTACATTCTTATTGGGTTCCAATATAAGAAGGTGATTCGCACAAAGGGTTGCCCTCATGGATGATATTGGAGTGAAGATGAGGAAATTCATGTATTATGTTGAAAAGGTAAATTATAAACAAGCACTTAGTTTTTTTTTTTTTTTTTTTTTTTTTTTTTTTTTTTTTTTTGATGAACGTGGACCTTTATTACTCAAAAGAATACAAAGAGTACATGGGGGACTCGAAACCCAGTGGAGAAGATATCCACTAGAGCAACACTACCCACCACATACATAACATAGAAAAGCAGAGAACATAGATCACCATGAGCACAACTGTTTGCTATGAGTAGGTGTGAATCTGAAGATATTGCTCCCAAATGGCACCTTTGATGTCATCCTTTAAGGAAGAACACTTGTACGCCTTCACAATGCGACTACAGGCATCGCTAAAGCACTTATGTCGTAAAAGAGCTGTCCCTTGAAGATGAGGAGATTTCGTCTCTTCCAGATGGACCAGATGATCCAAGCAGATGCTAAATGGAAAGCCCTCTTTGCCAACTTGTCCCAAGAACTAGGATAGACTGACAATAGGACCTGCTGACTATTCAAGTCACAAATGGAAAAGACTTCGTGGCCACCGCCAAGCAAGTCGAACATGGTGACACAAGAAAAAAAAAATGCTCAATTGTCTCATCCCTCTGCATGCAAAGAGGGCAGATCACAAAGACTTCTGGACGAAACTGATGAACAACAGTGTTTACCCGCACGCATCTATGAGTGATCTGCCACCATAAAATGGATAGCTTAGGATAAAGCAATTTATCCCATACCCATCGCCGCATCGCTTTTTACGATGAGGCTCTGGGATAACTAAAGGCCACTTTGGCAATGGAGGCAACACCTCGGGATGAAGCAGACCACATACATCGAAAGTGCACCGTGCTCCTCCTCCCTAACATCGCCATGAACCAAAGACCCCGGAGTCGGGGAGCCACGCCTTGTGGGTGTGGAGGAAGTGTAGCGCCTACTTTTTCCCAAATGCCCCGGTCCCAACGAAGGAGAAGGAACTTCAATTTGAACTCATTCCACGCCAACAATCTTGTCTCATTATACCATGCGATACCGCGAGCACACTGGCCGCTTCGCCACCGACGCTAAGGCCAATGGATGGACAAGAGACCCGGGGACACCGCCTGACCGCCACCCAAAGGGATCCACCAACAACCGGTCAGGGATCTATGTGGGCCATTGCCGGATGGAATCGAAACAAAGTGCGCGACAGCCTCCCAAGCAGCCTAACAACCCCTTGAGGAAAGGAGATGCATTAGGATATGGAGAAAGTTGATAGAATAATGCCCATGGGAGGAGAGGCTTAATGGATGGAGGGCCAAAGAAAATGCACATCCTAGAAGACCGGGTGAATGAGACGCAGACACTGAGAATTATCAAGCATTATTGAGAATCCGCCATATGAACTTAGAAATCAGCACCTTGCTCGAGAAGAAAGTGAATCATCCCCAACTCCCCACAAAGTTTAGGCATAATGCACTTCCCCAACTAACTTTAACATCGCCCTTCTTCATTGCCACCCCGATGAAGTTCCCCGACAAGACGAACAATGAGCTGATCTTTACTGCGGTGCAACAAGATGGATGCCATGTAGACATGTGTATCACTCGGGCCCGACTTTTGCCACGGTTACACGACCAAATCATGGATAACTTAGCCGTGGACCACCAGAACAAATGCCTTTCCAACCCCTTAATAATGACATCCCACGCGTCTCCAGATGAAAGGTGTATACCAACTGGAATGCCTAGAAGCTTAGTTGCCTTCCCATGAGGAAGAACCTTCCATGGAAATGCAACCACATAAGACGGCACTGGAGAGTCTAGGGCCCACAGGGCAGTACACTTTTGCCACCCCACAAAGATACCAGAAGCCAAAGAGAAATTGTCCAATAAGGAAATGGCATTCTGCAAATTCTGCTCATCAGCCATTAAGAATAAGAAAGTACAAGCACTTAGTGTCCTTGGGGTGCCTTTGCCTTCTAACAAAACGCTGGCTAGCCTAATAATTTAGAGAAGTTTACTAAGGCAAGGTTTAGGAAGTCAGGTGCTTCTGAACATGTTGGAGCCTCAAGTTCACGTCCCCAACCTCGAGATCTACCACCAAAGTTCCTCCTCCAACTTGATAATTGTGCTGGACAGAATAAAAACAGGTATATGTTCTCATTCCTATCTTATTTAACAGCTGTGGGTGTCTTTAAAAGAGTGATTTTAGGGTTCTTAATGCCTGGAAATACTCATGAGGATGTGGATGCATTGTTTGGGAAGTATAGTGCGCAGTTGAAATCTCAAACTGTGATCAATCTTCCTAGATTAATGGAAGTTCTTAGTGAATGCATTTCACCTTCTCCTATAGGGTTGATCATACAAGAGGTGCCTGATTGGAAGAATTTTATCGAAGGTTATGCTCTTGATATGGAAGGTCAATCTAGACCTCTTTAGTACACTTTCTTGTCATGAGAAATAAGTCAACAATGTAATGGAAGATGAGACCTTCAGATGATAAATGGAGGCCAGATGAGGGAGTACCTATATGGCACGAAGATGAAAATGGTAAACCTAAGATTCCAAGGCGTCAACCAAAAGCTCTTAAGCCAAGGTGGATTCATTACAAAGCACATTGGACGGCATTTCTGAATACATCAAGTATTGAAAAAATAACCCCGATGATACCAACCTTGAATTGATAGATTATTGGACACAGGTACATGGATTATTGGACAAGTAGACACATCTTCTGATGAACTAAAAGATGGATGGCTATCTAAGTCTAGGTGGAGAGACTTAATAACACCTGAGGAAGTTGATGATGTGGTTAGTAGTATTCGCAAGTCGATGACTCCTCCAGCTGCTGAAAAATATTATATTAGTTCTAGGAAAGGAAGACCTAAATATCTCGGTTGATGTATATCATGGCAATGAAGACTCTAAGCCATGGATGATGTCACAGCCTACAAAAAGTAGGTCCAATTGTGCTACCTATAACTCCCATAGTTCCCCTCAACCGTGAGTTCCTAGAACTCCCCACACACAACTGCTACTGGTCTCCAGGATCAACCTACGTCAGTTATTAAAAAAAGTGGAGTAAAATTCCCAGCCATATATTCGCCTTTGTTTTTTATTTTTGCAGCTTTGCCCTCAGCATTCTCATCAGGTCCTCGGTGCTTTGCATGCTTTTGTATTGTGTATTTCTTCCTTTTGAAGCTACTTAGATAGGCCATGTTTCTGCGTTGTTTCAGTGTTTTTGCATGGATTCATGTACATTTGCATTTCTGAGACCCCTTATCCTTAGTCGCTTATCATCCGTGCAAAACCTGCATTTATAATCTGTATCAGGTCGAATCTGCATCTATGAAAAGCAGGGGGGTGCAAATGCTTATTAGGATGGACATAGCTATATTATTTACTATAAGCAAGGCTTTGATATTCCTAATAATCTACTGGCATTTCTGCAGGCCTTTCACTTTTGAAGCAAAGGTAGAGACCTTAAGGAAGGTATGATTTAGTTTGGGCATTTCGTTTTTAGTTCTTTCATGAAGTTTTGGAATTATTATTGTTCGGTTTAGGCTTTCTGTCCAGTGCAAGTGAGAAAAAGAGGAAGCAAAGCAACCTCGGCATGTTCATTTGCATTGCATACTTTGGCTATGGCTTCTGCACAATTTACCTGCAGCGGCATTCCGGGCACAGGTTTTTCGTCACCTCTAAATCTTATGGTGTTCCATGTAGTTTCTTCGATTCCTTCTTAGTTTTAAAATCATGCATGGGACTCTAAAATGTGTTGCTTGCAGTACAGAAAGCGAAAGCATTGGATTTGACACATGCCTGAAATTTCTTGCAAGACTTGGTACTTTTACCTGCTAACATAACGTATTGATGGCAAGGTTGTCAAGCCTCTACAGTGTCTATATGGAATTCGGGAAATCATGCAACTATATAAACTGGCAATAGTTGAAAGGTAAGAGTTAAAAGTTGCTGAGGTCTTTTGATGCAAAGACAGTTCCATATGTCTTCTATAAACAATAAGCATTAGTGCCAAAAACATGAATAGCACATATGTTGAGAAGGTCTCTGAGCATACCCTGTTCTATGATTGTTTTAAATAAATCTAATGCATACTGTTCTATGATTGTTTTAAATAAATCTAATGCATAAGTAGTTATTTTGATGTTGCCTTAAAAGTTGTTTTACTCTTTGGAATCATCCGATTTCTCACTCCAAGGTATCATTTTAATGCAAATGTTGTTATTTATAATCTGTAAAAGTTGATATTCATTTTTATTATGGTGACCAAGATGAGATTGGAAATATTACTGGGCACTGGGAATGAAACAGCAATTGGGATGGTAAAATGATGCTTTTCTACCAAATTAGTTTTGAAGTCAGTGCCATTTATTGGGATAGAGATACTTGAATTTAGCTAAAGTGGTTCGGTAATAATACGGTTTAGAGATCTAAATGTATCTTCACATTCCATTGAGTTAAAAGCATAGCTTCCTAGGCACATATTGTATATCTTATACGCAATAAAATTTCATTTTATAGTTAGTTAATGCAAGTGCAGCGAAGGAGGAGGATTGGTCATAAAATATACAAGATCATTCACGCATGACAAACGTGGTAACTATAACTAAAAGGAAAATACACAAGCTCATTGACGTCCACCATTGGCAAGCACACCTATGGCAAACAACCACAAATAATTTATTATGGTTTTAACATTTCCATACGATGCTCCCATCATATAAATACGGGAAATTCCCCTCCCACGGCGAATCCATCACCACGAAAAGGCCCTCCATCTGACTCGGACCACTTGTGATGGCCAAGTGTCCGGGTGAAGGACACGGAGGTGTCATTCATCCCACGCCCTCTATGGGAATCCTATATAGCGGAAGCGTACATACATATTAGCACCTAGCAACAATACTAATAAATAGCATACCACCACGAAGGGTGGCCCATCATCATCAACACAACTAATAATAGAATACCAACATAACAAAGGAAATGCACCATAAATAAGGGCTCTACCCTGGGCTCAAACTCGATGGGGCCGACTGACGGTCAGAGCCTCAAGATAACAGCAGACAGAGGTATAACATGGCGTTGGCTGGCATAAGACAATGGCTAGGATAGTCCACTCCATTCGCCCCTCCTGTGCACACTTTGCAGATAGGCTGAATCATGCTATGACGTGCTTGTAGCCCTCCAGAGACGCAATCCCAAGGAATCACCCGACGGGACTACTCCGGGTTACATCTCCCCGGTCCGATGAGGCAGGTCAGAGAGGTGTCTCCTCCCCGAGCATGACGGATCCCTGGGTGTGCTAGAGAAGACGTGCCGCATCAGCGACCCCCGCATCCGTACCCGACTTACTCCCCTAGATCTAAAGGCCAGCTCATCTGCCCGTTCGAGTCCAGGCCGTCCATATAGGCACGTCTCCTGCGGCCCAGGGAGTGTCAGACCCATACCCGGCCCACACACAGTGACCGGCTATAAGCCTAGCACACTATAGGAGTCCTGTAGCCCCGCTAGGCAAGACCCCACCCCCGATTCACCATCATACTCGTTATCTGGTGCTGAACCACATCATAGCATCCTCAGCCAGGTTGGCTCTTGTGCACAGGCTGCACTTACTGGGTTTTAAAGGTTCTATCTAGGAACATCTCTACTTCTAGATGGCCTTTAGGTTCTACCCCCCTTTTACCCATACAACACAGGAGGAACAGAAAGAAAGCTATCCTTATACATCCATCCATCCATAGCTTCGAATAGAACATAAAATAGAGATTAACCATACATCTATTCATACAAGGGTTAATCCTAGCTACCTTCTGAGCATACAAGGATTAGTCCTATGACTATCTAGGAATCCAGGCTATCTATATACTAATCGGGATCATAGCTAGATCCACTATCTCTCTGGTTCTCCATCCTTCTGGCTGGAATAGGGTGGAACAGCAGCTCCTCCTCCACCAACCTCCCCCAATTCGAACTGGGGCAAATGGGGATATAAAACCTCAATTTGGGTCCCAAGTTAGCAACCCTCCTTTGCCTAATCGATTTGGGCCAGGTGGCAACTCTGGTTGGCTAATATTAACTAATTTAATATTTTGGCCCCTTTTAATATTAGGTTAAGCCCTAAATTCGAATTAGGGTTTTGGGTTACGTTTCCACCTTAATAATTAATAATTAACATAGCTAACCTTAGCTTATGAATAATTAATGTGCCATTAATTATTTATAGTGACGTGTTCATGTATTTATACTTAAAAAGGCATATAAATACGTGGAACGTCACATTCTCCCCACCTTAAAAATGATGTTGTCCTCAGCATCAAAATTACTCTTGTTGTAGGGCAACACATGGTACATTGAAAGGAAGTCTCCCCTCGTTAAAGAGATAGCGTGAGATTATAAGTCACACAGACGTTGTCATGTTCAAAGTGATTAAGGTTGAGATGACTTGTAATGTGCAATTGATAACTCTGGGATATAAAAGGTAGAGGTATAGATCAGACATGATCATCTTTTAGGACCGTCAAAGGTCAACAGTCAAGGTTTGTGGAAGTCTCACTGTTCAATCGTGGTGATGAGTTCACAGTTTATCTAATTTAGAAATCATTCTTTCTATACATACGTGTAACTGATTATATATTATAGACAGCTATAGATGTATAGATATAAGCAACTTCTATTTGTTCCTTTAATATAATACGGAGTTATTAATCTCGCACTGTTTAGTAGAAAGTCATTCTAATCATATTAACTTCTGTGTATATGTCTATTATATTCTCCCTTCACTTTGCAATTCATTTTATTACAGCCAGCCCTAATTCCTATTTTGTTACAGTTTTAACAACTCATATGTTCCTATCCTCATTGTTTTACATGTCCCTCACATTTATACTTACCCTTTAATACAATTATATATTGTACTGTATCTGACATTTACTTATATACTTTAATATTAATTACAGACACACGTTCTTCATCATTTATTATTCATAACCTTGTTATAACATAATCTAATGCAAGATAGTAAATTATAATCCATTAAAGAAGGGAAAAGCACATCAAATCTGTCCCTAAGCCAAGACCAGAATGAAGCCAATTTAGGGCAGAAAAAAATATGATCACTACTTTCATCTTGCAAACAACCCGAGTGGCATAAGGCAGAAATATTATTATATCTCCTTGAGATATAATAATATTTCTTAGGCGCTTCCGCAAATTTAAAAGTTGTTCCGACAAAGAAAAGGGGAGCGTTTGTTTTCTTGAGCTGATTGATCTGCCTGGCAAAGTGCTCCAAGCAATCATGGCGGAGGCAAACCCTTTCTCACATTTATGTTTTATTCATACGGTGCACTCCTTTCTACATGATTCATCTGTGCACTCTTAGAAGTTCAGAATCCAGCATTGTTGAAGAAGGCATGGTAGATTCCTTGGGTTATAATACGACCGGATCTTTTTTTGCGTTATTCAAATCCTAATCTCTCTTTCTCTTACCTTCACAATCCCTTTTGATCAGCCAGAGGCTAATGAGGATGTCGGAGCAGATCGTGCTTATGCAGCTGAGATTATCATCGAGCATTTGGAGCCCCAACCCTTTCTTCCTTCACTGATAGCGGAGTCAAAGAATATTGAATTTCTTCTCCAAAATTCGTCTAGCTGCTTGAAGCAGCTCAGGTCAGTCTATTATTCCTAGAATGCCTTCATCACTTCTCCGAGGCAGACCATTTTTTATTGTAAAAATGGCAGACCATTTTTGGAGCCTTTCGTTACTTAAAGGAACTAATCAACATCATCCATTTTGTAATCCAGGGAGCAGAGAATGGGAAGAATCCAGCAAGCTATGGTGGAAAAATCTCTGATTTTTGTGGGCTGCAAGGATCAACTGCTCTGATCCACCATCACAATGCTGAGACCTGCAGAGGAGCGGGCAAGCATCTCTTTAAGGCATCCACTGCCACGTTAAAAACAAAAAAAGCCACAACAATAAGAAAAAAAAAAAACGAAGTAGCATCCTTGCCAGAGCTCGGCTATGGCGATAGGGCGGCGAACAAAACATTGTGTGGAATAGGAAAAGCAAGGTAACAATGCCAGAGTTGGTTATGGCGATCGGAACGAAGGAGCAGCTGATTCAAAACTCTGCTATATGCTTTCCCCTGACAGCTGTGATGAGCATTGAATAAGGTGGATGGAGGAATGGGGAGGTACCGAAAAACTCAAGAAATATCCTGGAAACTTTTTTTTCTTCCAAAAGTCACACCCTGAAAAAGCACACCAGCACGAAAGAAAAATCCCAGAAACTTTTAAGTAGATACAAGAAATTTATCGCTTTTAAGTAGATACAAGAAATTTATCGCGGCGGCCAAGGCCGCCGCGAACATTTCTTTAGTTCAAACCTGTGCAGTTGAACCCACTGTTAAAGTCCAACGTTTGACAATGCAATGCCTGCTTAGAAAAAAGGAAGCTAACTTTGCCAAGGAACACATTTATTGTTTATACAAAGAAAGTTAGAAGCAAATAACAATATATTAAACTAGAGATCTACTAGGTGCCAAGTTTATGGTTTGGCCAGAGAGTTCCATTTGAGCCCTTAATTAAAAGGTTTAGTGCCTCATAAAAGAGGGGGTTGTTGGGGGAACGATTTTGGAGACAACACACTAAAGAAATTTTTTACTTTGAACATAAAATGAATCAAAAGACACAAACATTTTCTAAGGATTACGAACAATAAGAATGAATCTATGTACAATTATAAATGAACCTTGAGGATTATGAACAAAAAAATGAATCTTTGTACAACTGCAAATGAATCTTTTTACAATTGCAACCTCCAAAATCAAAGTCCCATGCAACAGCAATGCAAGCAATCTATGTAGAGGAATGTGGAAGGAGACCTCCTGCTTGCTTACATCAAATTTCAATAATGGCCAGTCATGTTCCTCAAAAAGAGAATAAAGTTCAGTTACAACTGGTGCATCAGTGACCATCCACCAATCTTCCCTTGCAGATTCAGGGGATTTTGCAACATCTGAAGGTCCTGACGTATTAGTGTCCATATCCGTTACTTCATGTCTCAGGATGCTTGCTATTGAACTCCTAAAGGCTAACCGGTTCTCAAATGTTCCAACTCTACGTTGACCTCGTGTACAACAAATGATATGTAAATATGTTCATGACTGTAGAATCAAGACAAAGGAAGGATATGTTCACTAGATAGGAACCAACACTCCTATTCATTCACACGAGCAAGCAATGTGTTATCGCTGCAATAAACCCCCACAAGCTTTTAAGAAAAGAATCCTATAATATACACTCTAAAGCCTTGAGCTACATTCTGGGCGTTTGGTCTAGTGGTAACACACTAGTTCTTTAGCAATGTGGTCTCGAGTTCGAGACCGCCCAGAATCGCACTCGGTACTGTTGGGGGTCAAATCCCAACAGACGCAATGTAAGGTGGTTGGGGGCAGGGCCCAACCGAGCAATGTAGTGTGGTGTGTGGTCACATGTCCAGTTGGATGCTGCCTAGTGGCGTGACGTTAAAACTACTATCTATCTATCTTACTAAATGTAAAAACGTTTGAATTTTTCTTTTTTATATACCATTGGACATCTTTCTCGGCATTGCTAAGAGAGATAAAAAAATTTAACTTAGTTTTAGCTTAAATTTCATTCTTATTTCTCCCTTATGTAGTGCCAGGTGAGTTTAAGCTTTTATACAATGGCATTCTGTCTCCATTCAGCATAAATGGAAGAAAAAATTGGTTAGCAAATACGAAAATGAGCATAGAGTATTATCTTACGTAAATCTGCCATGTAACTTACTCATGCTATTCCACAACATACGTAAATTTTGTAAAATCTCAACTCACATTGGTGTAAATATAATTTTCGGAACATTCCAAAAATGGAAATGAAGCCCTTGTCCAGTCAAAGGGGACAAAAACATTATGGAAATTGACAACTGAGCATGCTAAGGTCACAGCCAAATGCAAGCTTGTTGCAAATGTGGTTACATTAGATTTTTGTTTATCAACAGCAACAACTTCTCTTTCCAGATAAGCTGTTAGCATAGAAGTCAGCTTGCTTTCTCAAGCTCGGGAAGATATGCCACACAGAAAAGGTTCAGAAAAGGATGTTATGTATATATATACCAGTTTAGACAACTACTAACACATATGGACGAGTGATTTCCAAACACGCCTAGCTTTGAAAACCAGGACATTTAAAGTTGGAAAACTTACAGAGCATACCTTCATCATCGCTCTCAGCTTCCTCACCACCCATACCATACTTCTGAAAACCAAAACAACAAAGTTAAAATTCTGTGAAGAAAGTGGTGCACAAAGGGTCACTTGGGAAGCAACAACTTACTGAGAAATCATCCATGCCCCCCAAGTCAAAATTGGGCCAAAGCATGGAGCTGGGGGGCATTTTTGCGCCAGCCAAGCACCCCCTAAGCACCTAATTCTGAAAACTTTGCTTATTTTTATCTTTTTTTCTATAACTCCGATGAAGCTGAGATTTTGTATTCCTAGGCGTAATATGAATGCGTTTGAGGGAAAAATATCAAAAAAATAAAAATAAAAATATTTTTCAAAACTACAAAGAAAATAGCTCCAGAAAGCACCCACTAAGCATCATGTGTCGCTGACACAAAAAGTGTCCCCCACCTCCATGCTTTGACCCAATTGTCAACTGGCAACAAGAAGCAATTTCATTAGCCAATTTACCAATGCCAGATGATGATGGTGATAATGATGTTAATGTGCATAATAGCCTCTTCTTTTAGGTTTGGTAACCTAGTTCAACTGTATGTTGACTTAAATGCAAAACTTCCGATCCTCTTTGGATTCTACCTGCCCTAGTCCACACAAATGCTGATTGATCCCTCTTGATCCTATGGCAATGCGAGCTCATTGACATAAAATGAAGATCGAGTTATTTCACACTTAAGCTAACTATTACAATACATACCTGAGTTCCTATAGCAGCAACCAGACCAATACATTCCAGCCAGGCACAACTCCAGGCATACCCCATTTAGGATCGGCCGAATGAAGCGTCGAGTTATCCCCAGCGACGGAGACCTGAACTTCATCCTATTTCAACGTGTCCTCTTCCATACTTGTTGAGCCACATCCTGCAACCACCACATACATATAGCAAATAAGATGCATGACACCCATGCCAGTGTATGCACACACCAACCAGCTACACACCACAATTGCCCAACCCCACATGTATCATACAACTACTACAAACGAGCAGTGAATCTGTTGCAAAGCAAGATATGTCCATTGTGACAAACCTGCAAGAATTTTCGCTTTACAACAAAGGTTGGCACCGAACAAGAGTTACGATATGCCTCCAGGAAGACCAACAATCGTGATCTGCAGCCGTTGCATCCCAAACCTGCAAAGAGAATCGGATAAGTAACTAATGTTTGAAAAAATACTAACTAGAGGAAGAAGATCAAAAGTACCTCTGCAACATCTGGTCTTACACAGATGCAAAATTGGAACGATTATGTTTCAATTGTACGAACAGTGGGGACACGAATCATGTAGCGCCCAGCAACTGCACACACAGCCTGGGAGAAGAAAGAAACCGTCCATAAAGATTGAAGAACAAAGCCCAAGAATAAGCAAAAGCAAAATATCAAATTATATTATTGCAAAAAAGGATGAGAACCTGAAGCCACAAACGATTTGCAGGAAGTCTCCTTAAACATCTAGAAACAGCTAAAGAATTAAACTTGAAGAGAAATGGAGGGTTTACAAAGTGGCCACAAAAACACAAGGAGTATTTCAATCCGAGGCTTGCCAAGATAGCCGCTCCTGGATCTGAAAGAACAATGGGGCCTTTCATGCTCCCTCGATTTATTCCTAAGACGTAAGATTGCTCCGCTTAAACCGATATTCCGGAAAGCGTAATTAACATGGGATTATTACCACCCAGCTCATGCAATCCGAGTGCACGACAGGCTAGAAACGCAACAAACTGTACAAAATCTGTATAACCTTCGTGAAAACCATTAATCTGCACATTTTCAGCAAGAAAAACATAAGAGAAAAGTCGGCCATGCTCTGCACTGAGTTCTAGAGGCCGATCAACAGCCGGACATGGCAGGCCATTGAATATTAGAGCAATATCGATTCTTCGAAAGCAACCGCGGGCGACTTACCAATCGCAAATCGCCAGCAAAAAAGATGTATAAGACAAAGGTCCGTAACCACGCCATGGCCGAGAGACGCAAAGATAAGAACCCATAAATTTTGTTACCGGATTATGGCGGGCGGCAGGCAAGAGCGAGCTCGCTTGAATGGGGCGTGAGCAAACGAGAAAGCAGAGCCTCGGCGAGAACATCAGACGGGTGGGATTCCTCCGAAGCGGATAAGCACAAAAACGTGGCTTCCTCTGCAATTTTTCTCCCAAAAATTTTCCCTCGCGATTTTTTCCCCCGGACAGGAATCCAAAGAATATGGGAATCGAATCTGGCTAGAATCAATTATATAAGTGTAGAAAAGCTCCTCAGATCACCTTAAGAACTGCCACTTGTCACCGTTGAATCTTGAAATTATGTAATGTAATGTAATGTAATGTATTGATCACGCCCACTTAGGACCTTGAAGGTCATGGAGCGAAAAGTACTTTACAATTTCAACAACATAGAACGGTATGAATCAATATCTCTAATGTAATAACCTACTACTTTAGGATCCATGTCAAACAGGGATTGAAAATTAGAACAATGGATACCATGTTTGATTCTAATCTCTTCATAAGCAGGGCAGCCAACAAATACATGGTTTTCATCCTCGATCTGATTGCAATCACATAGAGTACAGAGTCTATCTTCTCTAGGAATCCCATACCATCTTCCCGTTTCCACACATAGCTTGTGAGAGCTGATCCTGTATCTTGCAATCAGCTGTTTCAGAAACCTAGGGATATCAGCCTTCAGATATTCTTGGTCTGAGTATATTACCATCTGGTTTACTTCGGAAATATAAGAAATCATCCGCGAACCCTTATTAGCCCACAATTTCGCCACGTACCATCGCTTGAAATGAGATCCCCGGCACCTATAGCGCTGCTTGGCCAATTTGTTTCAGTTATACCCCCATTTCTCATTCAAGTACCTTGTGGTACCATCCACACTCTGCAGAAATATTCAAAGCTATTTGAGGTAGCCTAGTAGCATCTAGGATCATGGACTCTATTAACAAAGTTTATTGTTTGAAATAAGGCTTCCACCTCTAATGGAATCAGACCTGTCTCCGCTAACAGTAAAGCATATGGGATCTGGCATTTTATGCCCAATTCTTCCCGTATAAAAGCTTTCAACACTGCTTCAACCTGCGTCCACTGCTTGAGTGACAAATATGGCCCCCAAATTGGTGACCCATAAAGAATGATTGTTTGCACAAGCGTTTTGAACAGCATCTTCTTTAGACCCCAATCTGTCAAAGAGGCCTTATGGCATTTAGCCAGCATACTATATAGGGCTGCCTTACCACCAGTCACTCGTCTCTTCAAGCATTCATGCCATTTATAATTGGCTGAAATTTCCAACCCTAGATATTTATAATGATCCACTATTTCTAGGGCCTCGTCTTTGTACAAAAAGGTAGGCCTCTGCATAGTTCCAACAACCATAATTTTTGTTTTCTTTAAGTTTACTGACATTTGCTTTGCATCACAAAATGAAGCCAGGTGATGTAAGTGTACCTATAATATGTTTGGAGTGTCAGCCATTAGCACAATGTCATCAGCATATAATAACAGCTGAAGTACATAATCTCCAAAATTAGTGCCAAACATGCATCTCTCCTGCAACCAATCCTCAAGCTGATCTATATACAGTCCGAAAAGGGTAGGCGACAGCGGACACCCCTGACGGACTCCTATAGTGCTCTGTATCTCTATGCTCAAGTCCAAAGAGAGTTTTATGATTACTTCCTCATATAACTTCGCTACAGCCCCCTTCCACGAAGGAGGTACACCTAAATAATCCATCCTGGCACCCAAGTCTTTCCTCGGAACTTTATCAAATGCCTTTGAAAAATCTATAAATGCTAGATATAGAGATTTACGAGGATCTTTGGCCTTCTCAACGATTGTCGTAATACCAAAATATGGTCCAAGGTATTGTGCTTTGGTGTCTAAAACCAGCCCCTGACCTCTTGCCCTCTTGCCATTCTCATCAGCCCAAACGTTGAGCTTATTCTCCAAAAGACTACCCAAAAGTTTAGAGAATATGCTCCCAATCGAATAGTTCTCAGAGTTAGTGACAATCTTCTTGTCTCCGGATTTGTGAATGGGAATCACTCTATTCTCTCGCCAAGCCTTAGGAAGACCAAATTTCACCGCATCATTCAATAGCTTTGTTGTGATCTCAGAAAGTAGAAGCACCGCCCCATTTCAATAGTTCAATGCTCAACCCCCGAGATCCATTGCCTTACCATTACTCATGTCCACTGAGCCTCATTGACACTTCTTCTTCCGTGAATATATCCAATCCACTTGCGGATCTTCCATAGTGCTTGCATTTTCCACAAAATACAGCCCCACGAACCAACCAGAACAATGCTTCGTATCCAAAGGGGTCACCGGCTATTACCTTTAAGCACCTTCCGGAAAAGTGCGAGGATGTGAACAAGCCACCGCCCAAGTTGAGATTGCCTTCGTGAAAAATAGGCTCTCTTTTTCTGCCTAATGAGTGACTTGTACCATTTGGGTTTAAAGATACAGCCTTTGGGTAATTTAGAGCGAGCAAGTTGGCATTCCCCATCCCACCAACCATTACACCGAGACTTTCTTTGGCTGGAATATCTAAACACCTTGGCTGCAGTAGATAATAACAAATCAGAGAACTTATTTGAATCAAACCATGTTACCGCCCAACTTGTTGTTTGCAAAAGATCTTCCGGATATTCCTCATATTTCTCCCGCAATGCATAGTTTAGTTTCAATTTTGCTTTGAAACCATCTAAGACCCGAGGGTTCTCACATGGCAACCCGAGGTCAAATAGCAAATGGTCATGGTCGGTCTCGGTTGCTTTGCACCTATCACAAAATCAGCAATCAAGGAGGAGTCTGTGCTCAACAAGTAATCAACAACACTAGAACCAGTGGGCGTGAAACAAGTCATTGAGCCGGTTCGAGGGAATTGGCCAGTACCATTCAAGATTTTAAGCCCACAGGCTGTTCCAAAATCTAGGAAAAAGTCTCCCAGTTGGTTCTTGATAGTGTCTCTAAAGATCTAGCTCCTTGGTATCTTCGATTTCAAATAGCCTGACATCATTTAGATTTTCAAAAGACACAGTTTGACTACCCTTGGTTCTGGCATTGAAATCCCCAACTAATACCACCTCGCCTTGATCTTTATATGAAAGAGTATCCTTCGTAAGCTCATGAAAAGGGTTGTCTCTATCCATGTTGGGCTGATCATAAATAGACATGTTTAGCGGAGCAAAGTAACATATCGCTAAAAAGATAACACGGTCACGGGCGAAAATCTTCAGCCAAAAGTATTGTTTTCCTGTGTTTTGTGACGCTAGAGACACTTTATCCTTGTAATGTGGTCTGACATAAGCCACCAGACCACCAAAGCCACGACCTGCACCTGTGTCCTTGTTGTTCCAAACTCTTGCCAACAAATCAAAGCCTTCCAAATCTGGTAGAGAGCTAGCTTGGTGCTCCCAAGTTTCTACAAAAAGAATTAAATCAGCCTTCATCCAAACATCTCTAGTAGCTTGAATTTTAGTCTGGGATAAACCGTGAATGTTCCACGCTATAACCTTCAAGGTCCCGAATCCCTAATCCTTTCGTCTTTTGGTAACTATTGCTCTGCCATTCCGATCAAGGTATGCCACAAAACCTTCATTTCTGGCTTCCTTAACCTTTCCCCATTCTTTTTCGCATTTTTCCAATTGTGTGTTAGATCCAAGTCTAACCAGATTCTCAGGCCCCTTTAAAAGCGGATCGGTTATTCAAAACCCCGCCACGAAGCTTACAGGCTACGAAAATTTAACCGGATAGGCCTGTGGAGTGCTTCCCCGCTTTGCAATGGACATACTCGAGGTTCATGGAGGTGCATGGTATCTTTGAAGAATTTTTTTCATTATGGCTTCGATATCTTCCTCCTCATGTTCGGATATGCCCGATATCTTCAAATTAACGTGCCTTTCCTTGTTGATCGATTTCTCGATGCTTGCCGCTCTTGATGCAATGAAAGTCTCCTTAGTGGCTTGGGCCACCAATTCGACCATTGTATGAACTGGCTGTCATTGTGGCAAACTCTTTCTAGAAAGCTCTGTTTGATTTACTCATTGGTGGAGGTGTTTCTAGAGAGCTCCTCTCCGAAGTTCTACGCATTGATTTCCTTGAGCTCTTTATTTTGAGTCGGGACCTCTTCAACCGAATTGCGAGATGCCAATTCCGATTTCATTTCTTTCATCAATTCCGATTTCATCTCCCTCATCAGGGAAATCAGATGTTCGTTACCATACTCATCGTCTCCTGTTTCAACTGCTTTCTTTTTCCCCATAAGAAGAATACGAAATTGAACCTAAACTATGAAACCCTAGGAAAGATCAAGCAGTGGAGGAGCTCGCCTGATGGTAGACCACCATCGCGACAAGTCGCCGATCGCCTAATCGAATGCCTGATCGCTGCTCTTGTCGTGGCGCTCACCTTGGCATTGGTGTACTGGGTATTCAATAGAACAAGGTCTCTATTGAATCCCAAGTGTACTACGCAAGACTTGAACCCTTGACCTCCCAGCACACAGCCAAACCCTTTATCAACACGGTAAGCCTTCTTTAGAGCAAGTAAGTGCTCACGCCAATTTTACACATGAAGATTTTGTATTCAACTTTAAATACACCGCGTGATTAGAGCAGTAAGTGTGCTCACGCCGATTTTACACATGAAGATTTTGTATTCAACTTTAAATACACCGCTGTATACATTTTCGGTTCTCACTCAGCGACCAGAAATGCTTTTATAAGAGATCGCTTGCGACCAGCAGGAGGAGGAGGTGGAGGTCTCTGTATTTTGAAGGTACCGACCGTATACATTTTCCTAGGTTTGCATTCTGATTTGTCGAAAATGTAATCATGGCATAGAGAAGGGACCAGAATGATCTTATTGATGAGATCGCTTGCGGCCAGGACGAGAAGGAGGATGTCTCAGTAATTTGGAGGTAGGTAGCGGGTCGAATGTTTCAACTGCCTTCAATTCAAACATTAATCTGCATTTTGCACAAGTGCAGGAAAGAAAAGAACCTAGCATATGTGCATGCCTATATTAGTAATAGCAAGATTGAGGTTCATAGAGTGGTAGGTAACTACGTTGTGCCAGTTCTAGTAGGATGTGATAGTGTTTTTGATGCCCATCGTATCTTCAACAGCTTAGTTCAGCGAAATGTGTATTCCTGGACGTCGCTCATATCAGGGCATGTTGAATGCGGACAACCTAGTTACGCTTTCATCTTATATCAGAAAATGCAAGAGGATTATATACCTCCTAGCAGTTATACAATCATGGTCTTATTGAGAGCATGTGCTAGGCTGAAAGATATAAAAATGGGTCGGGAGCTACACAAGGAAGCTGTAACAAAAGGATTTGAGAAGAATATTATTGTTGGTAATACACTCCTCGACATGTATGCCAAATGCGGCCTGCTTGCAGAAGCCGAAGATGTCTTTATGCACTTGCCAGTTCGTGATGTTGTATCCTGGAATGTATTACTCTCGGGATATGTTGAGAATGAACTTTGCCAAGAAGCCCTCAAATATTTTGAGAAAATGCAATCAGAGGGATTTCTTCCTGATGAAATCACATTTGTTTGCAGCCTAAGGGCGTGTGGCGGTGCAGGATCTGTAAAAAAGGGACGTGAGATGCACAGTGAGATTGAAAAGATGGGGTTTGAGGGAGAGATTTATGTGGGCAATACATTGGTCGACATGTACGCCAAATGTGGTTCACTTGCTGAAGCACTAGAAGTCTTTGACAAGTTGCCAATACGAACTGTTGTGTCATGGAATGCTTTGGTTGCAGGATATATGGAAAATGGTCTATCTCGGGAAGTACTGAAATGTGTGGAAGTGATGCAGCTGGAGGGTACATCTCCAGATGCCTTCACATATGCGTGCAGCTTAAAAGCATGCAGTTCAATAGGAGCTGTGAACAGAGCTAGACAACTGCATGGTGAGCTCAGACGAAATGGGCTTGAAGGAGATCCTTTCTTAAGAAGTACGTTAATTGACATGTATGGAAAATGTGGATCACTTGCAGAGGCGTGCAAAACATTTGACAAGGCACCAATGCGTGATGTAGCCTTGTGGAATGCAATGATAAATGTCTATGGCACAAATCATGAAGGCATCTTGGCTATGCAGTGCTTTGGGGACATGCAAAGGTGCAATATAAAACCAGATTCTATTACATTCACATGTCTCCTTACTGCATGCAGTCGTGCTGGTTTAGTATGCCAAGGGCAGGAATATTTTAGGACCATGAGAGAACATTATGGGATTGATGCAACTATTGATCACTATACATGCATGGTTGATCTTCTTGCACGGTCTGGATACTTGTTTCAAGCAGAACAATTGCTCGAAACTATATTAAATGTGCCTTCTATAAAGACATGGACTGCGTTGCTCAGTGCTTGCAAAATTTATGGAGAAGCAAAGCTAGCTTTAACATGCTTTCAGCACCTCACTCCGTTAAATCCAACTGCAGCTTCTTATGTGCTTTTATCAAGTATCTATGCAAGTGCTGGCAGGTGGGAAGATGCAAGCAGAATAGAGGAGTTGAGGAAACATATGGGAGCTCAAAAGAAGCCTGCAATGGCTTTGATAGAGGTGAATAAGAAAGTACATGAGTTTGTAGTTGGGGATATCAAGTGCCAGAGTAAAGAAGCTATATCAACGCTCGAAAATTTGAATTTGCGCATGAAGAAAGAAGGATATATTCCAATTTTAGATCTTGTATTAAAACCTCTTTCACTTGAAGAGAAAGAGGAAGCAATGTGTGGGCATGCAGAGAAGCTGGCTATAGCGTTTGGACTCTTGCACACACCACAGGGTCAGGCGCTGTATGTAACTAAGAACCTAAGGATGTGTGATGACTGCCACAATGCAGCTAAGATAATATCTAGAATTGAAAGACGGGAAATCATCCTCCGAGAGGCTTCTTGGGTTCATCATTTCAAGGATGGTTTGTGTAAATGCGGGGATATGTGGTGATCTATTATACCAAAATGATGGGGATAAACAGTTCACTTTAGTCTTCCCATTTTGCAGAAAGCGGGCAAAATCCCATCAGATGGGGTCATGTTTAACCATGGGCATATCTATTGAGTTTTACAGGATAGGAATTAAATCCTCTATTAATGTATACAGCGCAAAGTTAATTGTCTGCCCCAATATCCAGGAGTATGCGGAGAATTATAGCACGATCTGTAACTGGTCTCACTGCTCAGTGGAGGGAGACAGGTGTAGGTGGCAGAGGAGTCCAAGGGAAGAGAGGAAATGTACGTTGTGTGAGACAGATGCCATAGAAGATGAGATACACGTATTCTTAAACTGCAGCTGCTATAAAGAAATAAAGATAGCCCATACTGATTATTACTCCTTACACCAGTTGAACCCACAAAAACTAGGCAACTACCTCAAAGAGCTGGAATTACATAGAAATTTTTTGCTCAAACTTTGAGATATGATGATGTAAATTCGTTCGCTTCATGGCCCTTTGGGTCTCTCGAAGTGTGAATCAATCAATTATTATTATTATTATTATTATTATTATTATTATTATTATTATTATTATTATTATTATTATTATTATTATTATTGCATCTGTGTCGGTGTCATGTTATAGTCTGAGTGTCGGTTTTTTTTGGAAACTAGTGCGCAGTTTCTATGATTTCCGTCGGATAAGGTTGTGTGTGTTTAAACCACGGCCGTAACTATGGTATCCGGATCGATGTCATGTTTTAATGAGAGTGAAAGAAATAGTGGGCTTATTTTGTGAACTAAACAAGACCCCATCCGATATATACACAGCTCGTCGAAGTCTGGCTTTACAGCAGTTGCAGTCCTGGAAAACTTTTATACCGTTTGGACAGGACTTCCAAGAAGATGGAAAACTTTTATACCGTTTGGACAGGACTTCCAAGAAGAGAGATTTGGAAAGTACAACCGTGTGAAAATATTTACATCTGCATTTTGAAGATATGCTGATGTTGTGAAAATAGATATTTCGAAACTGAAATGTCCATGGTTTCTTACAAGTAATGGCAACCCTACTTTATTCCTAGCATTCATATAGATGGTCCCTGATAATATCAATAAATGTTACAAGAAATTTATGGCGTTTCTCAATAACAATTGGAAAAATGTGTGAAGTAGGAATAGACTTATTAAGATTCGTTGTACACGTGACAACCCCATATTTTAAAGTGGGACAACGTCAAAACAAAATAGGACTAGGAAAAGTGCCTAAAGTTGCTAGGCCTTTTGTCCGGTGTAAGCTCAAAAACTATTCTATTACAAGAAATTTATCGCTGCGGCCTCACATTTCTCTTTACCCACTTGGCGTCAGTTCAAAATCCAAGTATTATAGAGGAAATTTCAAGATTATTTCTATTGACTAAACAATCTATTGATCAGTAAGTTACTGTCAGTCTATTAGTTAATTCAAGAACATCTAATCCTGTGAAACCAGTTTCCTTGAATGGGATGGTGAATTGAGTTTTTAAGAGGTTTAAAAACTATGACCCTAAAACAATAATGTACAGAAATTGTCTATGTGCTCCCTTTATTTGACCATTGCTAAGCGTTCGCATAAGAATAATACATCTCTCCTTTCCATCACATACTCCATAAGCTTTTGGCCTTTGATGTTGAATTCTTAAGGTGTGATGTTCCTCATCCTAATGGACGTCAATCTATTAACATGCTCCGAACAAAATGATATAACATCAAAGTTTATGCAAAATTTATTGCATATCATAGACATTTATCATAGACATTTATCATAGACATTTATATCATAGACATTGTTCTTACGCTCTACATAATGTAATCCAATTAGCCATCTTCCTAATAGTTGTTACTTGATTTTTGCTTATGGCTATTGGATCCTCGCTTTAAAAAGAGGTTCCTCATGTTAGTTTTGAGGCTGAATGATTTTTCCATACTAGATTTCCTTCTAGTCAAAGTACTCTAATAAAATTTAGCTCGAAAAAAATATTTCACCTCTCTAATGAGATTTATTTCTGAAAAATTACTAGGCAAAAACTAACTCCATATAGAAACTTTGGATGCCAGAACTTATGTTGGAACTTAAGATGGAGGCGAAATTGGGCCAAAAGCCAGTATATATCTACTTAAGGATACAGATAGCCGGCATCTAGCTGGACCATCGACATGCTTCTTGAGCTAGTTTAAACCCGGCTCCTAGCTCCAGAAATACAATATATTGGCCTTTTTATGAATTTCAATAAGCTCCAGAAGATTCACATATCATTTTTTGCCTGCTAGAAATTCGAATCCAGGCTTCGAGGTTCTCTATAACTCTGCCCAAGAGCATCGAATTATGCCCAAACAACTACATCTACCCTAATTTTGGCCTATTACAGACCTAATTTGAGCTTCCTGAGCAGTTCCAAAGCTATTCCCATGGCCAAGGCTCGATGCCATCCTTCCAACAGTTGCAGCAAGAGAGCCTACAATTATAGAATAGAATATCTAGAATAGAATAGAAATTATTGTCCCTTGTGCCCTAAGGCCCCTGGACTGATGTAGCATGGGCGATCTCCCTAAAGGGCGCTATTAGCACATCACACTGGTTTATTGTAGCCTTTTCTGAAGGCTTCCTTAGTTTCTATTAGTACTGGCACCCCGCTTTTAATCGGCATCATGGTCGTGCGGTGGTGCGTCGTTATCAATCAGCTTTTAGCTGAGCATTTAGTGGGCGTCTATGACTCGCCTCTTGGGCGATTCATATTACAAGCCCTCTTTCTTTGTGCACTTCTCGATGCCTGATCATCATCTCCTCGATTGCGTCTGCCAGATCTCTCATTGTTTCTGCCCTTATCATCAGGGTGTGTACTGGCTGACCCCATCTTATGTTTCTGTATTTGTTTCTGACGTCTCCGTACATTGGGCACTCATTGAGCAGGTGATTCTCATCCTCCACTTTCCCAGTGTCACAGATTCTACATATCCGATTGTCCTTTTCTATTTTCCTCCATCTGTCCTTTTCAATTCTTAGATCGTGGCTTCCCATCATACTGAAGTAACTCCCAATGGCTGATTGGAACCTTGTGTCCACACCTTTAGCCCATTTCCCCGTGCTATGTGCGTCATACCCCAGATACCTGTATTCTGTTGATTCCTCTAATTCTGTCCCCATATATCTGAAAGGTCTGTGCCTGTTCCTGTGACCGAAAATGACTATTTTGGTTTTTGCAAGGTTTACCGTTGACCCTGTTCTTTCGCAGAAGGTCTCTAGTAGCTTTAGTAATCTGTGCATTCCCTTATTCTTTGTGGCCATCATGGTCAGGTCATCAGCATATAACATAATAGGTACCTTGGTGTCTCCTAATGTAGGGGCGTCCGTATCCCCTTGTTGTTCTGCTATGAAACCTTGTAATGCATCTATGTATATTCCGAACAATGTCGGGGATGGGGGCACCCCTGTTTGACTTCTGTATCGCAATTTATTGCCTGTCCTTCCTGTTCCATTTTTGCATATACCCTGTGGTATAGTCTTGCAATCGCTCCTACCATGTCTCTCGGTGCCTGCATATCTATCAGTCTTCCCTCGGGACTGTGTCGAATGCCTTTCTAAAGTCCACAAAGTAGCATATTATTTTCTTTCCCTGAGCTCTGTTCTGCTCTATTAGTATCCGTAGGATTACTAGATGATCTGTGGTTGAGTGTTCCGGCCTGAAGCCTGCCTGTCCTTGTGCCCTCAGGTTTCCTGTTTCTGCCCACTATTTCAATTTACTGTCCAGAACTTTTTCAAACTACTTTGCGAAGATAGAGCTCACCATAATTGTCCTATAGTTCCCAGGTTCCTCTCTGCTCCCCCCTTTGTGTAGAGGTATGACCCTGTTGTATGCCCATCTGTCTGGGAGCCCCGTATGTATTATGCCGTTAAAAATGTCGGTAACCTGTTTCCCTATTGCTGTATCTGCAACGGTTAGTCCATAGAGATCTGGGGCTTTGTTATTAGCCATCCCGTTTAGTGCTATCATTACTTCCTGTATGCTGAAGCACGGTTTATCCATCTCTTGTAATGCAGGTATTGGCATTGGGGATGCCCCCGTCTTATATAGTTTCTCAAGGTATTTCTCCCATCCGGTTGCTCCGATGCTGTCCTGTGTGTTCTCAGTTTTTCTATTCCCCTCTCCCTTCCCTTTAAATCCCTTCCAGAAATTTCGGGGTTGTCTTTTCAGTATTTTAGCCAGACCCCATTGATGCTGTACCAAATTTTTGTTTCGCTTTGACTTCGGCATTCTTAGGTATGCCGCTCTTTCTGTTTGATGTGTCTCTCTGCCTATATGCTCTCTGACTCTTCTTTTTTGTTCCCTGCATTCCTCATCATACCACACAGAGGCCTTAAAGGCATTGCCCCTCCTGGGTCTCTTTCGTTTTTCGAAGACCTTTGTTGCCGCCTTCACCATTATGTCATTAGGCACGTTCCCATTCTTGTCTGCTCTATGCTCTCCCCATTCCCATTTTCCCATTTCTGCTCTGATAGATTGTATGAATATATCTGCATATTTATCCTCAAATTGTATTTTCATTTTTGCCTTCTCTTTCTCTTTTCCCTGTGTGTTATCAACTTGAGTTTGCTCACCCCCTTTGAATGTTAACTGCATGGGTTTGTGACTTTCCCTTTCCCCAGTCGGCCATTCTAGTAGCACGAAGCTTGAGACATTTTCCACTGCTTGGTCATTCATTATCATATAATCTACTATGCTTCCCCCGTGTGCATTCTGGCTCATGAAGATCCTCCCCATTTTTGTAGCCCATTAGCTATAATGACCCCTGTCGCCGTGCACACTTCAAACAGTAATTCACCTTTGGTATTGATCTCTATCTTGTCTTCTGTACTTCTTTTCCAATCATGTGATCTTGCAGTATGTGTCCACTGTCTATTCATTTCGTCCATCCTTATGTTTTGTGCTTGTTCCTGGCCTGTTCTGGCGTTAGATCCCCTATTAGAATCATTGGCCCCTATTCCTTCCACTTCATCATACTCTCCCCCAAGTCTAGCAATTCTAGTTTGTCACTGTTTGGCGGGTAATATGCTATGATCAAAATTAGGTCTTTTTTGTTTTGCAATTGAATACTTAGTATCATGTATCTTTTATTGATATTCGAATGTAAAATACATGCACTATTTGCTACACTCTCTTTCACATAACAGGCTAGGCCTGCGCTTCCTCTTCCTATCTTAAAATCCTTATCTTTCCAGCATGTGAATAGCTGGTACCCCTCTTCCTCTGGCAGCCACTTAATATTGTGTTCCCATGTCTCTACCAGACATATTATGTCGCAGCTATGGGCTCCCTCGAGCCTCTCTCCGTCATCCCAAGGGTATCCAGTACAATTCCAGTACCATATTGTCAGCGTCTCTTCCCTCGAGGCTGCTTCTTCGGGGTTTCTGGTGTTCTGCTCCGTTGCCTACTCTTCTCGGTCGTCCTCTGGCCTTTGCGATCGAGGTTGGGCCCATGGTTCCGGCTTGGGGCGTTCGATCTTTGCCGACCCCGTTTCTGCTTCTTTCTGCTCCTCTGGGTTGAATCACTTCTAGGACTATCGCCTTCGGTGCCCCCCCAAGGCTCTGCTTTCCTGCCCTTGTGGCATAACCACCAAGGGGTTGATATTCTCCTTCTCTACTTCTATTGACTTTGTGGACTCCATATTCTGTTCTTGTCCTAAGATTGTTTGCTCTTTGACCCTCTTGTGCAGGTACACTTTGCCATTCCTGACTCCCGCATGTATCCCTGCCTGATTCAATTCCCTGGCCCTGGCCAGTTCCCTGTGTAGCCCTTGACGTTGCATGACCGTTAGAGCTTCCTGTACTTTGATCCCATTCTTTAGCCTGGATCCCATGCGCAGTATCCTCTCCTTGGCTGTCAGGTCCCTGAGTGTCAGATTTATGTGCCTGGACTGCCTCTCCATTGGCCTGACCGCACTGCTTTGACGATGATGCTCCGGTGTTCTTTGAAGACTATCTCTATTATTTCTGCAGTCACTCGATATGTGTCTTCATTAGGTTTCTCTGCTACCCCTATTAGGCTAACGTCATGCTTAATTCTATTCTGCTCCTCAAATTCCATGATATGCGGCTTTATTCTATCAAATGATTCCCATGCATCTAACTCACATTTGTTTTTAACTCAACCAACCTCTGCATGATCTTAGCTTTTTCTTCTTCAATCTCGTCTATCCTGCGCTGCATCTCCTCGCTTGTCCTCTCGACCCCTCCTATCCTTACGTCCATGCTGGAGATGGCTATTTTGTTGCGGTTGGCCGTCTCCACCAACGTGTTGAGTGCATCCATGCTCAGGATTCTAGACTCCAGCTGCTTGTTCATTTGAGCCAGAAAATCTTTGAGATCCTATTGGCTCAGTGGTGCTCTTGCCATATCTGCTTTCTTTTGTTGGCTGAGGCCGGTGCTTTCTGCCATTGCTCCTGGGTGCCGTATGCAGCGGTGATTCTCGTCTGGGTTACTGCAATGGAATTCTTCTGGTAAGATAGCTGCACTACTTCCGTAAAGTATGTATATTCTGTCTCTAAATGGTCTCTTATTCAAAAATCACCGTTAACTCCGAGTTTGAATTTTGAAATAGCCATATCCATTAATTATTCTGCCCACCACTACTTATTATTCGATTCACCCTTTAGATCTCGTCGTCTTTCCATTCCCGCTGATTGGCCGGGGGTGACCCTCTCTGTGCCAATGCAAGATTCGGTAGTTGCCTACCGGAATATTATTTATTTATTTATTTATTTATTTATTTATGCCTTTATTCAATCATTTTGGTGATCCGGGAACCAGTTGGAGGGTCATGCCCTCGCTATCCTGGCCTACGGCGGGGGTTAGACCCCTCAGTCCGTAGCGTATCCCAGTCTCCTTTTTTACTATAACACATTTGTATACATATACATCGTATTCTTTCATGCTGTCTGGTACTCTATGGTGGTTAAATTTTGTTGTTCTCATGATGATTTTGAGTTTATAGTGGTCCAGACTACCAGTTGGTGGATCCAACCCTCGCTATCTTGGTGTACGGCGGAGGTTGGGCCTCTCTGTCCCGTAACTTATTCCGTCCACTTTTTACTCAGATGATCTTGCCTTTCCTGTATAGTCCCAGTCTCTGCTGCATTCCCTATTTTGTCGGTTATGTGTCCCTTCATTTCCCCGTCTTATTCTATCAACTTAGATTCTTCTTGTATTCGCCACCTTCATATTTAGTGTCACGCCTCACCATGTTGTCCACGCTTGTTCTGATGATTTTAGCCCGTAGCTGGTTTTTGGTTTTGTCGCCGTGTCCAAAGCCCGCTGGCTTTTGAGGCTCGTCGCTTTGTTGTTGTTAAACTGTAATTTTTATCTGTTTAGCTATCCTTTCTACAAATCTGCTCGCGATTATACTACTTGCATTAGAAAAAAAATGGGGTCTCCAACCGTCTTCCTAAGAAAATCCTAAGATAAATGCCATGTCATTTTAAGTTACTATTTTACCTTTTCCACATCATCACTTTGTCTTTATAACAAGAAGATTTAGAAATCCTTCACATTAGAACCGTATATTTAGAACCGAAGGCATTATTTTAGCATCCACGTGGCCACATTAAAAAAACCAAAAAAAAAAGCTTTGCTCGTGCGTAGAGCGTTCCTCATTTACATCTTGTTTTTGGGATCTACAGGGCACAAAATCGGCCATTGAGACTCTCACTCTCCGGATCAACCACAAGATCGACCACCGAAACTCTTCCTCGAGGTAGGTTTTCTACCTCAACCATTTGATCTTATATTTGCCGCTTGTTCATTTTTTGAAAATGTGAATTCATTTGAATTTGAATTTGAATTCAATTTGAATTTGTATTCAAAATCCTTTGCCTCCAATGAAGAGTGCATATATATATGCAATGGAGTTCCAGAGCAGAATTTTTGCTCATTACCTTTACCTTGACATTCTGCAATGGCACAACTCAGAATTAGACTACCATCAGAAGATTATGCACAATTGAGAGTAGAGCAGCAGGAAAAACAATTTGATGAAGATGAAAGTGGAGCTAAACATGCCAATTTATGGGCAAAGAGAGAGATATACCCCAGAGATCCATTCACGGGCAAGCATCCTAAATTCAATTGTATTGCTGAGCTTGTGCAGTTTGTTTGTGAAGGAAAAGCAGGGCTTCTTGGCTATTGTGAAAGTATGGTCCAGTATAACATGCAAACTTTATTTCATATGAATAATCTGGCATTTTGCTTGCAGCAGAAGCAAGAAGAGTGCTTAAATTTGACTAAAATGGTTGATTCATTGGTCAAGCAAGTTGAAGTAAAGGAAGGAAGGAAGGAAGGAAGGAAGTTTATTTTAACGTCCACGGAGGCCAGAGGCCTATGAGACGGCACAGAACAGGCCATGATGCATCTAAATTGACAATGCAGCTCAGAAATAGGATCTTGCAATTGGAAGAAGATATGAAATTGATGGATTTTGTTGTAAATCAGTCAAATAGAGAATCAATAATTGCAAATTCTGAGGCTAAAAAACATAAAATCAGAGTTTGCGTGTTGGAGAGGAGGCTTAAAAGATTAAAACAGACCTCTTTTGGTCTTAGACAAAGAAACAAAAACTTGAAGCCAATATCAACATTAAACCCCACATGTGGGGCTATTAGAAAAAGAATTTGTGCTATACGTGACATGGTACATGGAAAGAACGATGCAAAAGCTGATAATGCGAAGGATACAAGTGCTCATAACATTAGCAAAGTTATGAGAAGTTTTGCCACAAAAGGGGACCTTATGACAATGCTAAATGCACCAGAAAATGGCTATTTCAGAAAAGCTATAATTAACATGGTTGTTCAAGATATCTGCTCTAAGATTGACATTGGAAAAATACAAGCAATTTGTGACTCGGCTAGGATTAGCACAAAAGCATATAGGTTGCTGTTCAAACCATTCTACGATGCCTTGACTTCACTTGGTACAAAAAGTTTTATTGTTCAAAGGCCGTACTATGTACATAAGGTAAGGGCAGTGAGGAATAATTCGATTAATGAAGTATTTGGATGCATGCACTCAATATTGTCAGGCCTGCCAATTGCATCCAAGAATCCTTCAAAAGGTAAAGAAGAAAGCAAATCTATGATAGGTCTAAATGAACATAATAATTTGTGGTTAGATTTGGAAGGTGTTTTGAGATTTATGGTAATTTACTATAATTTGCAAGAAAGCGATGTTGAAGGACAGCTGGAAGTTTGCATCAAGTTAGATGAGATGGAATTATCTCATGCTAAAAAGTATGAGCGAGTTTCTTTGACTCTCATGAACAAGGCATTGTTGTCATCCTACGAAGAACAAGGGAAATTGAAGAAGAAAAAGAGAGATCCCGAGTGATTCTCCGTTCAATCGGAGGATCATACATGGTGGTTAGGATTGTTTCAAGTCCGAAAGGAAAACCACGATGTATTAAAATGGGTGTTTGAACAAACAACTATCCCTGCTCTAATTCATAAGTATCATAGTGGTGAGAAATTGATTGTTGAAGGATTTGGCACCTTCTTGATTAATTTTCACATGGCTTCTGATTTGAAAACAGAAAAATGCATGTATAACATTTCAAATACGGGTGCAAAGACATCCAAGAATTGTATATATTGCAATTATACGTTGAAATCATCAAAGAAAGGGCACTCTAAAAGTACTTTGGACTATGATCAGCTTGCAGCACCAGATAGATATATAAATGATAAAATGTTCAGCCAATATTGCCAATTCCGTTGGAGAGGGTTCATGTTTGTACGCTTCATGCACTTGTAAGGATTGTTGATAAAATGATCCACCATTCAGCCTGCTTTGTATGGAATATCAGAAATGAGGAGGACAGGAAAGAAGGGATTAAGCGAGTGGAGAAAGTACTATCGGAGGCTGGTTTACATGGCGGATGTGTCAAGTTGGAGAAAGACACTAAAAAATCTAATGGTAGGAGCTCTATTCCAGCCAAGGTTTTGATTGGAGGCGATAAAGCACGTCATTTCTTGTCTAAAGTGGATAGTGCGCAAAGAGGAGACTTCGAGTTTGGTAAGATGTTCGTATATGCAGAACATGATAGAACAGAGACAACAGCAAAAAAGTTGAATGCATGGAATGCTTTACCTGATCTTAACGTGCTGCTACAGAAGCATTACTTTACTGAAAGCAACAAGCAACAATTCCGAGCTGCTGTAAACGCCTTTACAACAGCTTATATACAAGCATAGGGAGAGAGCGAAGTCACACATTATGTGCATATAATTTATGCACACGGCCCCTGGTTTGCTGAAAAGTATGGAAGCCTTGCTATCTGGAACACGCAGGTAATGGAAAAATCCCATAAGCAAGCAAAGGTAGCCTTCAATCAAAAGACACGACGAGGTGGCAGCAATAAATCTTCTCTTTCTAATCCACTAGTTCAGATGACCCAATGGTTCTATAGGAGAATAATAGCACGTCATGAAGAAAACATGGTGAGACGAGCTTCTCCAAATGTCCCAGATGCAACTATAGAAGCTGCAAAAAAACGAAGGCGAGAAACTTGGAAAAATTCAGAAGCAAATGACAGGTGCATAGAATGGAGGGAAAAGCGCCAAAGAGTTGGAAGCAAGTTTTGTTTGTAACTACATTCTTATTTCACATCAAGAAAGTTGAAAAGGGCAGCAAAATTTTGTGCAGACTGATTTCACCTCGTTATTTTACCACGTTATTTTGTGCAGGTCAGTAGCTTTTCAATTCTTGCTTGAATTTTGTATCCTTCGGTTTTCATTTGTTTTTTTTAGGTTAGATGTCTTCATGATTCTAAAATGTAGCAGAGTATATTTTTAACATTAAGTTTGTTGTTCTGTAGCTTTTGACAATGCAATGTTGTTGTGACAGAGCACAATGAGTCTAGAGTACGATTCTGAAATATTGCCAAGGGCATTGAAGAAGAATTATTGAATCTCTTGTCCCATAGAAATATTCAACGTATAGCGTAGATGAATATATTTAATTGATGCATCGTAATTGTGGAATTGAAATGACCAATAGCAAGATTGTAAAGGCAAGTCATGTGAATTTAAGAATAAGAAGACAAAGATGAATTGTATTGATGGATACAATCTGTTGCACAAGCCCCAATTGTAGCTCTGTTATATATGTGAACAAATGCATCCTTATATGGCTGAGATCTGAATGCTATTCCCAACAAGTCATCTAGATAAAAGCAAACTAGTTGGTCACCATGCTCTGGATACTTATCCTAGAATGATGATTAGTATAGTACTTTGAAAAGCTGAATCAATAGTTGTATGCATGGCTTAGAAATCTGCAGTCAAAGACATAGAAGATTTAATACTCAATGATCCATCTTACAATAGCAAACTGAACAAGAAAGAAGAACATTTAATTGTAACTGTAAAAAATCCTCATAGTGCTGAAGAGATACATTTCAGAACTGAAGGTTCAAAGTTTCAAAGTTTCAAAGTTTCAGAACTGAAGTTTCGGAGCTACTAAAGTTTCAGCTTGTAGAACCTAGTCAATATAAAATCCTGATCAGCAAAAGAGTTGATTTCAGGAATTAAACCTGAAGATCCAGCATCCAACAAATTTTTTCCCTATTATATTATTGATTTAATGCTGACTACATTTGGAAACTTGCAATCTTTACACTTGATTTCGCATTCCCTGTGATATCCAATCTTTCTTCCATTCAAAAAGAATTGAAACTCCCCATGCATCCTGAAAGTATCTAACAGCTTTCTACAGTCAAGTAGCGTGCAGTCCTCCTCCACGTTGAGCACTCTATTATCAGCTTCGCCATAAACAGAACTCAGATCCATGAAAAAGGGATTACTGCCATGTTCTTCCACATCTTTCCAATGATAACGACCATTCTTCCAAAAGCGCTTTCTTCTTTCAATAAAATAGTTGCAATATAACATTTGCTTAGTCAACCTGTATCTGCAAAAAAATGGTGAACTTTTAGAAATAGTCTTAGAAATGGTGAATCTGTATCTGCAATAGTCTTAGAAATGTACATATTACCTAAAAATGAACATATTTGTTGCAGCCATGCATTCAATAATTTGGCCTCCACTTTCATGCTCCCTCCGCATCCAATCAGCAAAAAATAAGCCTTCTAATATCTTGGTTGTAACATGATTACACGTATATGTTTGAGGAGCAACCTTAAACGATTCAGATTGAAAGAAGAAGGAAAATACGTTAACTGGCAAAAACACTTTGATGGCACATCTAACTCCACCACTTTCTATGAGGGTCCTATAGACTTCTTTCGTCAGATGTATACGATAGGTTGTTAGTACTTTCTGATCACAGAATTCAGCACCCATGGATTTTAAGCTTGGGGGACCGATCTCCACAAGTTTTCCTATGCGCCTTGCAGATACTGTATAGTGGAATTTATGAAACCAGATGCCTTCATCATGCAGACTTTTCCTTGAAAAATCCTGAAATAATAGCTGCCCTATCTTATAATGGTAGACTTCAAGGGCGCTTTGTAATGCTCGAAATGAAACTCTATCAACAAAGTCGAGGAGGAGGAAATGTAATTGGCTTCAAGTTTAGGACATGATGACTTCCCTGCAATTGACTCCTTTGCCATTTCACGTGGATTGTAAGCATGCTCACAACAAAAAAAAAGAACCTTCTTACCACCATGACTAAATACAATGTCTTTTACTCGTCCCTTCCAATGAGTTGAGAGGTCATTTAACCTGGACTTATCCACCTTATGCTCACCAGCTGTTCGAGGCATCATGGTAACCCATGAACCAATTGAAACACGAAGTTCAAGCCAATCACCCTCACTTTTCTGATTACGCACAATAACTGTATCTGGACCAGACCTAAGCATTGACATGACCTGCAGACAATAAAACAAGAATCTGAGCAACAATTTTGTCATGCAAAATGATAAGCGAAGCACTGGATTTTTGAGAACTAAGCACTAGCTTCAATCGATATTAACATTGCTGTAGCAACTAGCTCCACATGAATTGAAAGCTTTAAATTCTCCCCAAATAACTTGGCCCACTACTAACTAATTTTATATGTGAATACTCATTTTACATCACACAGGACTCAGAAATAACAGAGGAATTGGCTTGCCAAGAGAGAAATGTAATAATGTAAAAAAGCAAAATTAAAAGCAAAGCAAAACTGGATTACAGCAAAGATACAAACTGTAGCATGTAGCAGAAGAGAAGCAAGTTGTTTCTTAAAAAACCAGCTTCAGAACACTTCAATCTTAATGCATATGAAAGAATGAAATGGCATGTTAAGCTCATTTAGATACACATAATTATCTGAAACCCAAGCTTAAAACTTCTATCAATGCCTATTCAAGAATGATTGAAATGGATCTCAAAGATTAGGACAAATTTGGCTCTCACGCAATGGAATGGGATTGTAGAACTCTATCAGGGCAACCTCTGCTATCGCTATACCAAAGGCAGTGTTACAAACATGATTTTTTTTTATGTAAACTAGCAAGTCGCACCTGATTTGTTTTGATGCTCCTCCAATCAAAATCTGTAGTTGAACCGAGTGGATGAATTGGAACTCCTTCTGCCTTCTTTCTGCCTCCGAGAAAGCCTAACCCTAAACCATTACGTTTACCATATTCAAAAATATTTCTGGGAAATTTTCGTAGGTTTAGAATTTCGTGCGTGCAGAAATCAAGTAAGATTATAGATATCTCTACCCACACAAGAGAAGCCCTATTGAAGCTCGTGTCCAATTAAAAGTGGCCATGTGGATGCCTAGTAAGAAATTGAGCACACTTCTATTGCCACGTAATGTGCCCTCTCCCCATTGGCTCCATGTGTAAACCTAGGTGGAATTTTTAATATTAAGTTTAAGGATGGTTGGAGACCCCATTTTTTTTCTAATGTTTCCTCTGCAACTCCAAGATTTCCACCACTCGCTTAGTTTAAGTAGTTCCTACTCAGATTCAATGCTATTATGATACTATTTCACAAATTTTGAAGTAATTGCCTGGTTAAATCACTTCCTATTTGGATTCATAGAAAATTACAACTCCATTCCCGGATCTTTGTGTCCAGGGAGATGGAATTAGACTCCCGATCATGGAGGAGTTGCCTTCTTCCGATTGCTGGATGCTTAACCATATATAATCTAAAAGTTGGGATGGAGAGTAGAATTGGAAAAGTGTCTTATAGCAGAAATAAAACAGAACATAAACAAAACAAATTGAAATCAAAACCAAAAATTTTCGAGGGCGCCCCCGTTGTCTTTCCCTCTTCTGCTTGCTCCGGTATTTTTCTATTCCTCACTTTGATTTACTGGCCCGTCCCTTCTTCATCGAGGTCTCCCCGTCTCTTTTGATTTTCTCCGAGTTTCTTGCCAACAGCGCTCGACATATATACTCCGTCGGGTTTTTCTCACAGCAGATGACAAATATCTTACCGAAATCTCCTATCAGTAGATCACGCTGGTAATTTGCAGACTTCTGTATTGATGCATTCAGATGTAACAGATTAAAACACTTCAGTACCCTCTCCTTATCTCGTCTTCTTACTGAATCATTCCAGTCAGCTAGAACCCCCATTACTTCTAACAGCTTCAGATTATATCCTGTGTCCTTCATAGTCTGGGCATGGTGAATCCGATCACAGAATAAACAGTATACCCGACCGCAATTCAGGCAGGATGTAAGCCCTTTCTCTAAACATAGACAATCTTCCTCACATATATACTAGGGTCCTTCCTCCTCCAGCTTTAGATTCCACGGGACTGTGAGATTTTCCGGGTTTCCTGAACGAGCTCTTTTCCTTGATGCTACCTCTGGTTCCACTAGCGCTTCAAAAATATTTTTGCCTTTGTCCATGCTGATTGGGATGCGCTAAATCCAGCCTTCTAAGGGCGCCTTCTCTGTGCAATCTGTTAGAACCCTAAAAGAAGAGAACTTTCGATGTTGCGATTTATACTCTGATCGTTTTTAGGATTAGCCTCGTTTTTCTCGCCCCTTTTCCTGGTTATGCCTCATTCATTATCGTCCTTGTCCTGTCGTGTTTGGTATCCACCATTCATAATTTCGTATCCGGTATAGTTGGGAAAACGTATTCGCGGCCGCTTTTATGCTGTCAGTACGTAACCTGCGCCCCTTCGTAGGTCTCTAGGTAAAATCATTAACGGCTATTTTTCGTACGTGTATCACTCCCCTCATTATCATTGTTCCAGTACGAGCCCTTTATTTATTGTGACAGTTGCGCCGCTCATGTAATTCCTTTATGCTTGCTTATCTGTCCTCTCGCTGGGGCTGTAACCCGGTGACGTAAGTGCCACGTGTTCCTGCATAAAAGCTATTCTCTCACCGGTATGCTATTCATTTCAGCGTTGTTTAACTCATTTGCGCCTTCGCTTCTAACAAAGACATTCTGTCACCATTCACGCACTTCCGTGTCCGTCTCTTTTCCTTCCTGAAGCTTCCTTCTTTGTTTGTTGTTGATCGAGTACTCTCCCCTTCCCTCAGCTATCCCACTCCCTTATTTTTAGCTTCTGTCCATATTCTAAGTTTGTCTACACTTTATTTTACCGTTAAAGAACCCTAATGCTCCATCACGCCCTTTATACTAGTTACTCTGATAAACCCTCGCATCAATTTTTCGATCGGCTTGCTTCACCAGCATGGAAATCGGGAGATATAATTGTAAATTTACATCATATTTTTCTACAATGTATGTAATAGATTTATACATTATGTTAAAACGTACAGCGGAAAGAACTCTGGAAGAACTATCTTAAGCTTTGCTAATATATCTCAAAAGAATAATCAAATCTTCCCTGAATCTTTATCTTAATCTTTAGCCACAACAGTTGTGATTGTCATAAATAGTTGGTGCTATTTTATGAAGTCATAATCCTAGCCTTTGGTCTCTAAAATGGATTGAGTTGGTGCTCATGTACAAATTGAGTTGGTGCTCATGTATAAATTGAGTTGGTGCTCAATTGGATAAATTAAGTTGGTGCTTAATTTGTTTATGGACACAACTGAGGTCAGTTGCCTTCAAAAAGGGAGGAATTGATATGGATATGGTAGCTCGGGGGAGTGGCCTTGAACGTTGGTGCTTTTTATGTTAAAACATCAAAGCTATGAAAGAGAAATCTAGATTTAAACGAAAAGATAGCAGGCTACGATTCATCTATGTTGATCCTCGCACCAGTGTTCCGCTTTCATTCTCCTTTATCATGTCTTCCAGCGTGACCGTGTAACCCAGTTTGTTGCCAAAGATCGCCAAGAGATTGTCAAGTTCTTCTGCAGGGTGCTGCATCCTGTCCAGCAGTAATAGCATATGTGCTTCCCTTTTCTGTTGGAGCAGGTGATAGTTTGTCTCGAAATGGACTTTGAAATGATTGTTTATCCATAGATCCGTAATTTTCAACATTGTTTCCAGAGCCTTGCATCTGATTACTTCTTTTTTGAGCAATAGTAGGTAATATACTTATTCTTGCTTCCCCATTGCGTCTGCATCTTTGTCTACCCCTCCTATGTAAGCCCCTACCTCCATTAATCGGCTAACACAGCATTGAAACTCGGTGCTATGTCTTTTCTTGAAATTTTTTAGGATTTCCATCTGTGACCTTTTCATTCTTTCCAAAAGCGATTCAGATAGCAGTCACTGTGGTTACCATGTTTGGTATGAGATCGTTCTCTTCTACACTCTCTGCTATCCTGTCTTCTCTTCGATTTTACGATAAAAATTCTCGGTTTGCTATATACATGTCTATTCTTGCTAGGATGATAGTGCCTTACCTGACAATCGCCACATCGCCGCACCTGCATCGCCGCACTCCAAGAATGTATCTGTTTGGAAGGAAAGCAGATTGGTTTGAGCTAATAACTTTCTGAAGATGACTTTTAATTTATAAAGTCCAATGCAGAGCACCAAATTCAAAAGCATGCGACATACCCGATATAAAGCTGCCTACATTCTTAGTGAATTGAGAAACTCAGGCAATCTAACTTTATTTATCCCCAGAGAAATTCAAAGAAGGTGTAAGATTGATCCACAAAAATTGTCCTACTTCAGCCTCATACTATCCACAACAAATTCTACCCTACAATAGATTTATGGGGGATTCACATGGAGAAGTATGGATGGGCCAGCTGAATATTGGCTGGCCCAGTGCTGAAAACGGTATTCTCAGCCCCGGTTAGAAGCTTCAGCTGCGCGCCGTGCATGGCGCGTTAGTCAGCAGCTGAAAATAGCATCAGCTGCTTCTCAGCGCGGGGACAAAAATACTCTCATGTGAGTCACCCTTTACCTTCCCCGATTTATTGCCACCGTGAAGAGATGTCAAGCTCTGTTCATCTGGAAACTGCCATGTCTAAGAAACAATCTATTAAAAATATATGGCAGAATCAGCGATTAAAGCATCTCGGCAGAATCAGCGATTAAAACATCTGGCAGCATGAAGACCAAGATCTATATAAAAAAGTCAACTTTAATCCATCTTCGGTGGCATATTAGGGATTGCCCTGACCAGAATTTGCCATAGCCAGAGCCAGAAAAAAACCAGATTTCTGACCTCAGCCTGCCCAGAAGAGTGCAGCAAAAATGGTGAATCTCGAATTTTGAAGATCCTTATCAGAAACACGCATTCAGGCTATTTGGCAAAAGGTGTCTTCAATTCTTCCTCCAGTAGAACAAGTGGATGACCCCCAGCCTTGGGTAGTTCATGAGCATGTCAAAGCAGATAAGTTGGTGAATTCCATGTACAAGGTCTTGCTTGATGCGGACGTCTTGCCTCCTTCATCCAAGTGGCCTTTGGTCATTCCTAGGGATCGGCAGAAAGCAGTATGGGAATGGGTATGGGATAAACTACTCCATCCCAAAGTATTTGTTTGTCTGCGCGTTAACATTCTAGTGCACAGATTTCATTTAGAGGTATCTGCACTTTGTCCCTTAGGTGCACAGAGGGACGAGACAATTGAGCATTGCTTCTTCCTGTGTAGACATGTCAGACATACTTGGTTGTGGCTTCAAGGCCTCTTTCGTTGCAATTTGAATAGCCAGCAGGTGTTATTAGCAGTCTATCTAAGTAGTTGGGATAATTTGGCAAAAAGGGTGTTTCATTTGGCTTCTGCATGGATCATTTAGTCCATTTGGAAAAGAAGGAATCTTCTCATATTCAAAGGTCATGTTTGTTCAGATGCACAGGTCCTTCTTGATGCCCAACAACGAATTGTCAAAGCATTCAGGTGCTCATCAATTGCTAATGAGGTGAAGAGTCGTATCCTATCTTCAGATTCACACTTATTTATAAGATTTTGCTTGCTCTTCATACTGTTTAAATGTTGTATTTGAGTGGGGTGGTTTTGCTCGATGGACATTCTCTCCACTTTAGTCCCCATTGTACTTTGTAACTTTCTCTGGACAATAAAAGCTCAAGTCCTTCAAAATAAAAAAAGATTTTAATTGCCATATGCATGCTAAGTTATTCTTAAGTAAACTAAATTGTTGTCTTGTAAAGGTACCGCATCCACTTGGAGAGACTAATATGATGCGCGCTCTACAAATACATTCATCTCTTGTTCAACAAATGTCTATTGATTCAGTGTTTTTGGTATGTTGCAAGTAGAAAGAAGAAACAAGGTAAAGAGTCACAAGCAAAAGAGAAGTTTTTTTACCTTAAAAACAGCTGTTAAGCAAAAGAGAAGGTTGCATAGTCGAGAACAAGATAGTTATTGTTGTTGAAAGTGTGGTTTATGTGGTCATATTAAAGAGATAATATTGCCATTGATTTGCAGTTCAATGATAAAAACATGCATTTGTGGCCACAAATTCACTCTTATGTTTGGAATGGTTGGTCTATGAAAGTGTTCCCATGCGTCAAGTGTACTTTTATGCAACATTGAAGGAAATTCATGCATCTACATATAGTCAAGTAAGAGTCAGCCATTAGCTATTAGCTTTGGTTTCTATATCATGATCCGTGCATGCTACCTATGTATTTATTTACATGATTCAGAGCTAGAAGTATGATTAAAATCAGTGAGAAAATTAATTGGAAAAATCCTCCTCAAGCATTTCATGGAAAAGGCGTTTTAGACTCAAGCCACGAAGTCTAGCCTGTCCTTAAGAGAGATGGAAAAGCCATAGCCATATTAGGATATTTAGAGATGCTCATCCATCCCTTGAATGATGAGAAGCAATCAGGAGAATTTACAAAAGCCATAGCCATATTAGGTGTTTTAGAGCTGCTCATCCATATTAGGTGTCTTAGAGATGCAATCAGGCGAATCTACAGAATGTAGTTACGTAGTTTCTTTGTAGCAGTTTGTGCATCTAAACGTAGTTTGAACCAGTTGTGTGCAAATGTAATTTCTTTGATCTAGATACGAAAAGTAGGGGAAAAGCAACGTCCCCTGAAATTTCTAAAGTAGTGCCATAAGGTTCTAAAGTAGTGACCCCTAGTACTATCACAAAGTATGGCCCATGTCTTACTTGGCGAATGTGACCACATCGTTAGGAATCATACACTCGATTGGGATGCATTCACCATAAATTCAATATAGTAAAAACAAAAAAGATGTCACGGCATAGAGGATGTTAAGTGTGGCTAAATTATTCTACTGCATCACCATGAATTTCGTTCTCCTTATCACCTATTTTGCAAATGGAAACAAACTTACCCAATTCTTGTGAAAGCTTTTACAAAGTTTATTTTCATTCAAGCCGTCTTAGGATTTGAATTTCGTTTGTAAATATCTCATGTTAATATACATATTTTGAAACATTATTCGAAATGATGCTCTTGGTTTGTATTCCGAAATAAAGTAAAAGTGCGAGATCCTATTCCAAGAAGGCATAAGACACGGGATTTGTATTCTAGAATAAAGTAAGAGTGTAAGATCATATTCCGGAATAGCATAAGACTCCTGATTTGTATTCCAGAATAGCTAGCGTAAAAGTGCAAGATCTTATTCCAGAATAGCATAAGACTACAAGGGTAACCAACAATTCTATTCTGAAACATATAATCTAAAAGCACTGACCAAGTGGTTCTCTAGACAGATTTTGGCATGCTCTGATTATTTACTTATTCTTCACACCATAAAATTTTATGTTTACTTTTCCTTCACATCTTGGACTTAATATTTAATGTTCGTACTTTAAATTGTGATACTATTACAAATTCACCTCTTTTTGTCATGTGTTTAAAATAATCTAGTGCAAAAAAAAAAAAAATGTAGTTGAAATGACATATATTAGATCTTAATCACCATGATGTTATGGACTTAACCCCTAAAAAGTCCTATTTCAAGGTGTCGATATGTTGATCCCATGATAAAAACATAATTTTCTGCTAAAATAACACATATTATATTGTAATCACCATAATTTTTGAACTTCGCCTCTAAAGGGCTATTTCAAATGGCGTATATATTTTTTAGAAGGGAATCTTCAAACGGGAGTGTTGCAACCGTTTCTTCTTTTTGAATTATGGAATCCTTGATACAACTCACTTTTTTGAATATAGTAGTAAATGCATAGCTAGTCAGCATATCGATGGAATTCACTGTAAAAACAATAGAAAGCGTGAAAATTGAACGGCATTGATGGGTTAAACAGGGAATGATTTGAACATAACAGAGTGTTCTTCTAGAGCAACCCCTTTGGATTGAGGCAAGTGTGGTTTGGAGCTACAATTTTCAGAAATTAGATTGGTTATAACTGGATGAATCTACTCTTTAGTGGCATATTCTCTTTGGTGGCATATTTTCCTTGCCAGCAGCCCTGATATTCTTCTTGTTATGAGTTTCGCATTCCAACATGGCTATCGCAAAGCAACTAAGCTAGGGATATTAAGAGGCTAGAATCATGAATTCCGAACATGCAAGAATATGTGGCATCAACTTCTATGTGTACATGTAAAATGCACATTTTGCACTATTTCTTCTTTAGCACCAAGTATCATATCTTCTATACAAGATATCCTTTAATCAGATCGAACAAAAGAGATGCTCGCGAAGGCCTTGTTGACATATAGATATTTCTTATTAATGGTTGAAATGTAATGGTGTCATTGACATACTGAAACAAGTCATTATCGCAACAATCTAGTCTACGAAGGTCAAGCTATTCTATGAAGGCCAAGCTTCTCGAATGAAATGGAGACTCTTCTTGATAAGTGGGACACGAACTTACCCAAATCAACCCCAGCTTTCATCCGACTACATCTGACTGCTTCCAAAGACTACCAATCCGACTGCTTCCATGTCCAAAGTCTGCCAATCTTGCCAATCTAGCAGCCTCAATTTGGGCGAGCAAGAATTTGAGAGAGGGGAGGGAAGGCGAAAAAACAAGCCCATTGAAAGGGGACAAGGATTTTGAGCCTGGAACAATTCTAAAGCTTCCTATTGAGGAGACAAAACAAAAGAATGGGAAGCATGCAAACTCGACTATCATGCAAAACTGCCACTCCAAATAGAAAATACCCTTCAAGGCATTCAAGTTGAGCTTAGCTCTCATGCTATCTCAGCCTTCAGATCATATCTCTCCCATCCGTTCAAATAGAATGTTCCAAGCATATCCTTTGTTCATCACATCCATCAACCCAAAAATTGATTTTACTAAATGCTCCTCATATATGCTCCTCGTATATCAAAGTTATATGAAGCAAGTTGCATGAGAAAATTCTATGCTTGTGGAGAAGAATGAATTATTAGTCATGCTGACACCACAATGGAACGACTCAAGATTTGTTCAATCTGCTACTCTCCCATGCTTTTGCATTAGGCTTGAAAATGCACCATTCCCTTAAATGTTTTCCACTCACCATTCTATCTTTTATATCGTTGTATAAAAAGCAGCCAAGAGTCTACCGGAGCATATGATCAAAGATCCAATTTTCAGCAAAAAAAAAACAAGCAACAATACAATAGTCACATTAGTATTTACGATTCTTCCTAATGCAACATTTATGAAAACAGCTACCCTAATGTTTCAAAACAATTAAAATTATTGAACAGAAGCTCATTGACGTTAACCTTACGCAAGCAACAACCATGAAACAAATTCCAAACAATTCATAAGTAAATCTTTGCATTTGAAGGCCAAATGCACAAGCCTGAAGTTGGGTTCCTATTACATAGCAATGTGATGTAAGTCTACAAATTAATAGTTTGACTCAAAAGCACCTCCAATATTTGGGAACATACCGATGAGTTGCACCAGGTAGTTTCCATGGGTCGCGATATACATCTTTAGGCATTGAATGATAGATGAGCTATGAATGACGCAGGATTTCTGGTTCAGCAATTAGCTACATTTGGCCTGATGCATCTGATATATGCCGTAGCAAAGCATTAAATAAACATGTTGGCCAATCAATAATAAATGAATTTGTCATTTTTAAAATCGTCCTCAAAATAGGATCTCAATGTCCATAATGAGTATGTTCTCAGGCATGCAGGCATATTCAAGTTCTATGTGAGTTGCATACATTAGAATGTGAATGAGGTATTTATCAGAAAGCATCACTCCTATGTTCTCAGGCATGCTGGAAGAGCCATATTCAGCTATGTGAGTTGCATACATTTGAATGTGAATACAGAAATCATCTTCCTAAGAGGATGCCAATACAAACTGCATGGTGATGTTAGACCCCAGCTTAAGTTGATGGAATTGCACTGATATGGTAGATGTAAAGGTTATTACATACACGAGATGCTATGAACCCTCATCTTCATGGCTTCCCAAGTTGCTCTACTGAATTACCTGAATCGTAGCAAGCTTCATCCAGTGACGTGGGACCATTCTGAAGAATGTCCATAGCCCAACAATAGTGAGAACAAAATAACTGACAATATAAAAAGTATTTACATTCCTTTACTACTATCATTTGAAACAAACCTGTTGATCGTGAACATGTTGCTTTGTAAGGATTCTATAAAACTTCTCATCCACAATCGCTGCCATCTCCTCTAATCCACTTATCAAATGTGCAGTTTGAGTGTTCTCTACAACCCTCGTAGTGGGATGAAAATGCTCATCAAGAACGAGTGCAAGTTTATCAGGCCGTTGAAGAAGCAGCTTAAACGTTGGTTGCAACTCGTAGCATTGTTCAAACAAACTCCGCCTACAAAACACATATAATCCCAGGCGCGCACGAGACATGGCAACAACAAGCCTTCTAACATCCCTCAAATGTCCAACTATACGTGTCCGAACCAATGACAGGAGGACATAGTCATTTTGCTGTCCCTGAAATCGGTCAACTGTTGTCACCTGTAGCATTATTTAATTAGTGCTAACCCTGTACATACTTGTTACACAAAGTACAGGACTTACCTTACTAGGTCGACCAAAGAGTGGGTGGCTTGCACACCTCCGTTCTATAACATCACGAATCAGATGCTTCTGCCCATTATAAGTACTTAGTATCGATATTTTATTGGCAGGATAACCCAACAGTCGCATGTACTGGTACACACTAACCACATATTCTGCTTCACCAAGATTTTGATAAAACCATGGGTTCGGTTCAGACTCTCCCCGTCCACCATAATCAGGCACATCCACAAGCTGATAATCATAAGTGAAGCCTGTGTTTGCAGTATGAAATGCTCGTTCCTCCTTTACATAGGGCAAATCACCTAGATCTCTGTATCTCCAGTTATAAAGCTTGGCAATACTTGGCCTTGCTCTGCCCTGGGCATTCAGCTCCACATGGGGTACACCCAAACGAATAAATCTTGTAAAAAGACTCTGGTCCATGTGACTGTACTTTTGAAAAGCCATATTCTTTACCACAGGTGGCAGCTGATGGTGATCACCTATCAATATGCACCTTTTCAGCCTTGAGCATCCATCCTCTTGTCTTTGTAGTAACATAGGTATAAATGTCTCTATCTCTAATATTTGGGCACTTTCTTCCATCAGCAAATTATCATATTTCAAACCAACGCGGAGAAAATCACGTCTTTTCAATGCAGCATGTGTGCATGTCATTGCAACAATTTTGGCCTGCTTTGCCATGAGATAATTTGCTCTGTCAGCAGTTGATTTTAACAGCTCAAAAGCACGACATTCTTCAAGCTCCTGAAACATTGTTTTTAAGTGCCTAAAGCAACCTGTCGCTGCCCGCATATCTTGTGCATATGATAGACCAGAAAATAATCCCTCTGGAGTGTCCGAAAAATATTCATTGAAGGGAAACTTCTCTGCAACAATGCCTGGATTGTTTACAGAAGCCTCACATGCAGCAATGAACTCCTCCCAGCGAGAGAAAACATGTAAGAGCCAAAAGTGTGCTGCTGTTTCGCAAGTGTAGGCTACATCCTCTGGCACCTTCAATGTCTTCGCTAGACGCTCCACTTCTGCTAACAACTCGAGCCGCCTTGCAAGCATGGCATTCACTCTGCCTTGGCGACTGAACTCTTGTTCTGTTTCCAACTCTTGCTCACCTTGCCCCAGCCGGAGTAGATACCTAGCCGGGACATCCCTCTGAATATCCATGAATATAAAAGGTCATCAAATATATATATTTGACCAAAACAATGGTGCTATGCAAGCCTATGCATGCCTAAATGTCAAAATGTTTTGGGTCATAAAATCTCCTCAGCTTAAAAATATGGAATTTCCGCAGCAATAATGCATGTCAAAAGCTGAATAAACGTTTGAGAGGAAAAGCAATGAGGCGAAGATAATGTACCTGCATAATTTTCTCAAAAAGGTCATTCAATGCCTGATTGGAATGTGTAATCAGAAGTGTACGCTGCATAGGACAGTTATGATACAGTACATTCAAGATTTGCACTGCAGTATCAGTTTTTCCAGTTCCGGGTGGACCAACCACCATTGTTAATCCTGGCTGGACTCCTGATATAATGGCACCAATCTGCACATAATTATTAAAACATGAGATTGGCAAATATTGATGTCTTTACACCAGAGTGGCATACCTGAACTGGGGTAAATCTAACAGTATTCTGCTTTGGTTTATCTTGAGGATATGGGCCTGGGTCAGGGGGTATGTAACTCTCAACCAGAATCTGCTCCTTCCTACCCCCATTACATCTGTCTTCATTGGTGCCTTTCCTCTTCTGGTTTATGGGCTTATTGCCATATTTTTTCAGATTACCTCCTTTATTAAAAGTGACTCGGAAGGGAGGCTTTGGAGACTCGTCTTCCTCCCCTTCTGTTGTTACAAAACGTACCTAAGCAAAATGGCAAAAAATGCCTGTAAAGTCCTGGCTATCATCATTGATAGAAGACAATATCACAAAAACTTACATCATTCTCCGGAAAGCTCTCCTGAAAGTGCTGGGCGTCAAGAAAAGTGTCCTTAAAATCAATTGTATCCAGTTGATCGGGCATGTTATTCCATTGGGCAGCTCCAGGGTCGCCATAACCCAAGAAAATATCTAGAAGCCAATTGGGTACAATACAGTCTTCATTCGTTAGGTCCCGAATGGACTCTAGGATAGCTTTGAAGTTGTTTTCCTTTGGTTTCCTCCTCATTAAGAGATTAAAGCTACTATATATGTCATCCACACTATCATTTCCCTTTTTATCTGAGTCAATCTGATATTGTGCAGTATCAAGAGCAACAACTGCCGTCCGAAGCTCGCCTTCTGGGGGTTTCCATTCTTCTCTCTTAACCCTTCCTGTGAAATCATTCATCAATTGACCACCTTCATCACGCATTTCAATAATTTCACAACCCCGAACATACTGGAGACCATACTTGTCAGGAATAGTGAGTCCGATAGCTTCTTCCTTACTCAACGGTTTCAAAGCAGGCTGAATAGCCAAAAGAAACAGTACATCATGCTCTTTAAGATCATCCCACTCAGAACGTATGCCGCCACGGAATCCCCCAATACTGAATGTGACTTCCGCTGTCACAGATGATGGCTTAACATCGCCAATGTTAGGTTGCTTTACTTCAATAATCTTGAAACTCTTTAATGAAACTGCCATCCTGGCCCAGCCACGGAATCTTGTTTTGCCCTCATCCCCAACATAAGCACCCATTAATTGCAACACATCATGAATGTCTTCTCTAATTTCATATGTTGACTCTAGCCGAAACAAATTGAAATTACGTAATAAATAATCATGCAGCGTCAGAAACTGCAAATTTAGCTTCGGAAGTGCCAAGCAACCTTCACCGGTATAATTTATGCTAGGGACCAGGCTCTCATCCCACATGACCTCCTCATTTGGGTAAAGTGGAAGTCCGTTTATAGCTTCCTTCTGCAATTGCCGCTTCTCAAAAGTTGAAACCATGACTTCAATCAAGAAATCGGTTCTGTTTGTCCATGGATCATTATGTGAAATGAGCATTAACTGTCATACAGCAAACATAGCTTTGCTAATCAAGACACTGAATTACAAAGCTTTTAAAAAGTGAACCAAAAATGTTTACCTTGTTACAAACAAGATCCTTAAGCTCGTCTGGATTCAAATCTTCTAGATTTTTTATAAGTTCATTTCGTTTTCCTATCAAACCCAGGTTGGCCAATGCCATGTCATGCAGCTGAAACAACAACAAATATTCACTCGTCATAATCAAGTTAAGTGTTTTCAAATTAAATATAGAACAATAGAAATTTGATTTCCCAACAGGTAAATATTTGGTAGCTCACAAAATAGCATAGCAGCTTGTTTACCTTAGAAATCTGCTTAAAGATGCACTGTTGAAATGCCATCAACTTAGAGTAATGAGCTTGTAAGGCATCAACCTCATTTAGCTGTGCGCCTGTCTGATCATTTATTTCAAAGCCTTGATAAAAACGAAGAAGATCCACCATTTGTCCAAATAATCTCCCTTGTGGATGCCTGTACAAGGAACTCATCCTACATTTAACAACTATGGCAGTGTCCTCAACAAGTGCCCTTACAAATCTGCCAAAGTATTTAAGTGTAGATCAGTTAAAGTATGAAATAAGCATGCAGAGGAATAACAGCAGAACTTTGCTTGGTCACTGTACCTTCGCGTTGGGAGCTGGCTAAGTAGGTCTATCAAGAATTCAATAAAGCGTTCACAGTAGAGCACGGGTATAGAATCTGCATAGAGCTCTCCTTCCTTTGGCTCTGCACCATCCTCAGCACTAGTTATTGGTAACAAAGTGCTATCAAGTATCTGACAATTAATAAGAAAATGGTATAATTAAAAGGTTATATACCCAAATTCTATTTTGGCAGTGATGACATACTTTCACCTATGTTCAACTGAGTTATGTATCTAGATTGTTGCGAAAAGACTTAGATACATGCGCCCTTATGAAAAAGAATTGCAAAACCAGTGATTTTTCAGTCAGATTACTGTAGCTTCAATTAAAATACTACATAGTGAGTATGACATACATACCTCAAGAAATTCATTTAGCAGTGAAGGAATAAATTTGACTTCTAGCTTTTCTTGAGGAGTAAATCCAGTGGCAGCTGCCTTCGATTCCTTTTTGAGAAGCCTCTTCCAATGCTCAATAAGCTCTGGGTGTGAAAATAGTTCCATCTGCCAGCACCTTAACATTAATATCATGTTCCAATAACCTATACTAATATGAAAAGATGCAACATATCCCCAGCACCATCTATTAACTATTACTAATACGAAAAGATGCAACATATCCCCGGCACCATCTATTATCTTAGCAAATGAAATGACCGATTCATGAGCAGATCAGCAATATACTACACAGAATGCTTGCTCACAAAGACCTGTAACAGCTTATAAAGAGCCTCCCGTGAAATGCAAAGCAGCATTTATACAAGATTGTAAATCCAAGTAATCGTGGTATGCTGAGACTCGGAAGTAATAGTTGTGCTATTCATTAATAGTTTCAGAATGTATGATGTTTTCTTATCTCATAATATTTGCAAGGATAAATGGTTACCTTCAATCTTCCAGGCGAAAGAGCATGCCACAGCTGTAGGTGAACAAGCTTAAGAACAGGCCCTCTAACCATTTCATCTTCTAAACTCTGGACAAATTAACAATCAAATGGCTTAAAATGCTGCCCTAAAAGATATTGTGCAACAAGATGAATGTGTATTCTGGCACATGTATACCTGGAAACAATGAATCATAAACAGCAGATAGTTTGTTTTCTCCTTTATATTAAGCTTGTGATCCTGTGCAACAGCCTGAAAGTCAGCTTCAGAAACATGACTATGTGCCTCACCAGCAGTCAGACACTTAACCTGGTCTTTTAGCGTTAGGACGCGCTTGAAAAAGGATGGAAATGATCCCTCCCTATCTCTAAAACAACTCCAGGCAGGAACATTTTCCCTAAACTGCCGTTATAAAAATACAAAATCTGGATAAAAAATTATTCAAGGGGAGGTCATTATCAGTAAGCTTAACAGCAAAACTCATGTTCACCTTCTCATTAACCATCAGAATTATTGACATCACATGCTCAAATGTAGCTATCTCGGGATCAAAATTAGGCCACAGATAATTTTCAAGGTACTGGCTAATCTCCAATAGCATCACCCGTTGCAGAGGGATTGGCTTGTTCCCGGCTGCTGCACCATTCAGTTCTGACCTGTAGATTTCATCAACTATAGCTGGATCAAATGGTGGTCTTGCTGCAATATCGGTGGTAGCGGACCAATTTGTGTCGGCTATTTTGGTAATGCGGTCCCTTTGAATCTCGGTGAGGGTAATAGTTTTGCCTGGCACTGAACTGGAAAGCTGTTCTGCAGACTTTTCAACCACCTCTGCAACAAAAACTGAAGGCGGGGCATATTCTACAACTCGAGCTTTCTTGCGCTTATGCGCAAGCGCGTTCGCCTCGTCTTCCATGCTCTCCGCTCCAAATATTTAGGGTTTAGTGCTTAGATAAGCTAAAAGCGAAAACTAGTTTACAATGGTTTTATTTACGCCCGATTGCCCTCCCATCGAAACCCTTTCGATTTTCTTTCGAAACCCTTCTCATTGGATTTCAGCATATTCTTAGAAATATGCCAGATCTAAGGTCCACAAATTTACACATCACACCCCCGTATACTTCAACGCTCCCCTGCGTATGTATATACGTACAAAAATACGCATATGAATGGCAAATACAAGGCCAAGAATAATTTTTCTGCAAAGAAGCTGGTGTGTTCTACACCTCTCCGAAATCTGAACAAATCTGAAAAGGAGCTTCGAAACACAGTTCTGAAGCTTTGATATTGCAAGCAAACGCCAAATTCAAAACAGAAGTGCATCAAAGATTCAAACGCAAGGCTCCAAACTTCCGGATTCAAACGGAAGGCTTCAAACCTGCATAGCCATAGCTTCAAACGGAAGGCGCCATAGCCTACATGCCAAAACCTGCAGCTCTCTGGAGCCTCCTCGGAAAAATCCTTCAGATATCAAAGAGCTGCAAGCCGAACTACAGATCAAAGCCGAAACTAAGAATCCAAGGCCTTCTTCGCCGGAACTAAAAATTCAAGGCTTTCTTCGCCCTGCATATCTTCCGGCAGGATATCTTCCGGCTTCCTTCCAGCAAAGGAGCACCACTGCTTTGGCCTCCAACCACTGCTTTGGCCTCCATGCTCAGCAACACATGGCGATGCACCATTCTAAAACCATGGCTTCAACTGAACAAAAATAAAACCCGTCCCCCTTTTCCGCCTAACCACTGCCAAAATCATACTAAAAGATAATTTGCAAACCTTATCATTGTGAGGGAAACCCTCTCTATTTTCTAGGGAAATCCTTCCTATTTTCGGTGGAAACCTTTTCGAATATCTAGCTTTTGAAATAGGAAGGTTTCCCAGAAAACAGGAAGGATTTCTACTTTGAAACAATGGGTAGGGTTTCTATAGAAAATAGGAAGGGTTTCTAGCACAATATTTTATTTTTAGAACACTTGCATGCGCGAGCTTTTATGGATTATGCTTATCGGCATGGACGTCTTCTATTAAAGCGGGATGTCTTCAAGTACGCACGTTACTCTAGATTTCAAATTTTGAATAGAAACCCTTTCTATTTTCCAACAACAGGGAAACTCTTCCTATTTTCACGCAAGAAGGAAAATAGGAATGGTTTCCATATGCCTTTAGAAATTTTTGCGAGGAAGGTATCCGCAATTTTTTTTTTTTTGTTTTATCGAGTTTGAACAGGGAAAATGAAACTAGAGTTCTATTGGCGGCCACACAAGCAGATCGCTCCACATCTCTTTTCCTTTTCTTTCTGGCTATGGCAGATTTGATTTCGTTATGGCAGAAAGCGACAGATAATTTCAGCTCTAGCAATACAAGATATATCCAAATCCATGCAGTTCGACTTATTATTTTGCTTAATGTTGGCATTCAGAATTTTGGCTATGGCAGAGCATTAACAAGATACGCTAGTGTCGGGAACTTAAAGATCCTCTTTTTTCTGATTTATTAGAAGACCTTTTTTCCCCCCGAGACCTTTCCTGAATGGCGTCTGGGCGTTTGGTCTAGTGGTAACACACTAGTTCCTTAGCAATGTGGTCTCGAGTTCGAGACCGTCCAGAATCGCACTCGGTACTGTTGGGGGTCAAATCCCAACAGACGCAATGTAAGGTGGTTAGGGGCAGGGCCCTACCAAGCAATGTAAGGTGGTTAGGGGCAGGGCCCTACCAAGCAATGTAGTGTGGTGTGTGGTCACATGTCCAGTTGGATGCTGCCTAGTGGCGTGACGTTAAAACTACTATCTATCTATCTATCTTATCTAAAAAAAAAAAAAAACAAGACATTGGTTTATTTATAAAAAAAAAGGAAGCTTCGGATTTTGTAAACTATGGCCATTGCAAGGATAAATCTGATTCTACTTTCATTGCAAATGGGAATTTTCATAAAAGTTGCATTGCTTGAAAGCTCGGATATGGTAGATTCTTGGCAGAGACAGATAACTTCTACTACAATAAACTTAAAACCATGAAGGGCTTCAACTGAAAAAAAAAGAGCTTTTGGAAATGAAGGCCATCTAGGCAAATTGGATTTATGCTTGATTTCTTCTAGTTCTTTGCTTCACAAGATATCCCATGTCAATGAACTTTGCCTACTAGCTTACCTATTATCTGCTAGTCTTCCTAAATCTGAAGATTCAAAAGGACATCATGATACGAGGTGATGAACATGGGTCCCTGCTCTGTTAATCAGTCCAATACAACTTCTGTTTCTAGCAAGAGTCATCTTCTGTTTCATACACCAAGTATGGCTATGGTGCAACAGCTTGATGGAGAGTGCACTAAATTTACATAAACCGATGAATTGTTAGGAATTATCATAAACCGAACAACTAAATTTACATAAACCCACAACTGACAGAAAAAAAAAAACGATAGAATTGATAGAAATTGGTAGAAACCAACAACCATAACCTTTATTATGCACAAATCCTTGGACAAATTGGATGGGCGCCCTATTTGGATGAAGAGGTAAGAACAAAAGAAATTTTCCTTAAAAGGCTCTTCACGAATAGCCGTAAGAATTACATTCTAAGAATTACTTAGCGGTTGATATCTTCCATCCAAAAAGTTCTATTTTTGGCGGAAACCCTTCCGTGCTTCAATATGGAAACCTTTTCGAATTTCAAGGAAATTTGGAAGGGTTTCCATATTGAAGCAAGGAAGGGTTTCCAGTTATTTGTTTAATAACCCAAATTGGGCGGATAGAGTGTGAGTGATGAGTATATGTAATTACCAAAATGCTCTTATGAGTTTCAAAATTACCAAAATGCCCGTGACTCTAAATATACAAACAAATTACCAATTTGCCTCTACACACCGAACTTAATTACTAAAATATCCCTACCCACCAAACTTAATTACCAAAATGTCATTATATACCAACTTTGATCAATCTACACCAAATTAATCATCAAAATGCCCTACACACCAAACTTAATTACCAAAATACCCCTACATACTAAACTTAATTACCAAAATTGTAACGAGCCTAGAGTGTTAGCAGACAAGTGATGTAAGTACTTTAATACAATTTAATTATGATTATGAGATACCATTAAACTAATACTGAATTGCGAAAATACATACGTGGTATATACATGATGTTTATACAGGAGGTCTATAAATACTGAATTGTAGAGGATTTGAAGTTTGTGGTTTGTAAGCATACCTTCTGAGGAGGAGTTTCTGTGAAGGAGACTTGGAGAGTAAGCAGACAACTGCAAAAAAAGCTTAACCAGGTGGGTGGTTTACAGCTCACATTGGCGATGCTTAGATTTGGTCCAAGCTAAATAAGTACATATGGAGCTAATTGAATGTGATTAGACTAAGTAAGTAATAATTTGTTTGGAAATTTTGCCTCATAATATTACTGGAAGCTGAAGTTTTGGGGTTTCGCCGACCGTTAAAACATGGTGGAATGATTTTCGTAAGCCGTACAGATTACGTAGCTTATTAAGAATAATATATTGATATAAGAATTTAGTGTCGGCGGAGCTATCGCCCTATGCACCTCTGGGAGTCGAATCTTAAGTGCATGATATCAGAGGGAGGATCGATATCTATGCATCAAGATATATATGGGCCGAAAACTTTGACCTGATATATGATTTTTTCTTTCCAAATTCCCTTTGGATGTGATATCGTCTATGAAGCTTAGTCAAACCACTGGTCAATTATTTAGTCAGCGCCTAGTAAAACGCCTGTCAAATTTGTTATTGAACGTCTGGTCAAACTCTAGCTCACCTTTTCGATTAACCTATTGGTAGAATGATATGTTAGGGATGATTAGGTCGCAGCGTAGAATTACTAAATGGAATTTCTCTTTCAAATTTATTTTATTGTTGGATATTATATAGGTCAAAAGATTGGAAAGCTAGATTGGATAATTGTACGAGGTAACGATGGCTTTGATACTTAAAATATCTTCTTTTGCATTAATGATAATTAACTTTGGACATTAATCAATATAATAATGCATCGTAGCAAAAGGAAATTAAAAAACACTAAGGAATATATGTACTGTGTGGAAACAGTCGATTAAGATTTTATTCTACATGTAATTTTGACAATGAGGAGCCAAAGGGTAAGTGTCTATTGCTAATATTTAGGTGGTGGTCGTCTGTTGTGTATAGTGTAATGTAGTGCATGAAATGATCGTAGTGTAGTGTGTATAGTGTACCTATTCTAATAGGATGTCGACTTAATAGACCATCTTCTCGCAAGTGCTAAAGTTTACAACAATATTTTATTTCAAAACACAATTTATTATGCTCTTGAAGCCAGTTATATAATGAATAATTGAAAATGAGTATGGATTAGAGAGGAATTTGTATTTCAATTAATAACAAAACAACTTAAATCTTTGGGGCATGATGCAGTATTGTGCAAATTAAAAGCGTTGGCCAAGTTCTAAAACATGAGATTAATGACATGACAGCATGGATTTTCATATTTCTTGCATCTCTTCTTTATCTCCTTAACGATTTTGGTTTTTATATCATAGTGAATTGTTTGCAAATGTAGTAAGAACGAAAATGAATAAAGTAATCCTTGAGTCAAGCAATCAGACAAACAAATGCTTCATGAAGTTACCACATACAAAAGGGGCAAATGCTCGAAATATAGATTGTTTAACCAACATGCATTCTAAACTATGCCATTGTAATTGTAATCAATACTCATAATTATATAGCTTTTTTTCATGGTCAAGTAGATCTCATTTTCTATCTCTTGCTAAGTTTCATACTCTCTTTCTCTGTAACTTGTTGTTTAGGTCCTCGAGTGTTGTATACGCAACTGGTCTATGTAAGTAAACATCTCCTAGACAATTGTTAATTATTTGATCCTTTGTAAAAGATCAAAGTTCTTGATGATGTTTTAATGACTTCAATCTTGCCTCATGTTCAGGAGATAGTACATGGCATGTGAAAAAAAACATGCTCAGGAAATGTATAATCGAAGCATGACATGCTTAAAATAAATGGCTCCTCTTTCCTCATTTGACCACCCAGCTGGTCATTGATGCAAAAGACACGATTCCAAACAAAAAAATTCTTTTTTCCTAACCTCCAACAAAATCTGTTTTTCAAGATGAAAAAAAATGGCTGGCAGGACAATGCATCTACGTATTTTAGATGCAACGATTATCCTCATCCTACATTGGAGATGTTATACGAAAGTAGTTTAACCTTTGTCAGTTCTCACTTTGTTAGATTTGTTAGAATATGATAAAGTCGCTGGCACGGCACCATTGTTGCTGTCAACAAACCATAACCAACATCACTTAGATGGATTTGTAAATCATTTCAAGAGTGTGAGGAACATTTCATCTTTATTTGCATTGGATCCAGAATTCGAGCTTGAAAGAGCAGCTGGGTGGAAAATTTCTGTGGATTAAGCTTAGGAAATGCTCAAATTGGGCCAGAAGTTGATGATTCAAGCCTGTGCGAACAGATAAATGAAGAATTCGGTCTGGGATTTGGCCATTTGGATGAATTTGCAAGGATGAAATATGAATTCACTATTTGCAAAAGGGTATTCAAAACCCATCAAGCTTTGGATGGTCACAGAGCTAGCCACAAAAAGGTAAAGGGCCGACCATTCCTATGCTTACTTGATACAAAATGGTGGAAGAAATTGGATAACAATCATCAGTTTGCTACAAAACAACGCAGATGTTGAACTGATAAAGGTAATTTTTGATCAAATTCGATCTGACAGCGCCAAAATGCTACTGTGGTAGTTTGACGCCTCAAGTTTCTACATTTTTGTAATGAGAACAGGATCTTCGAGTGAACGGCGTGAACATTGCAGCTCGTTTCTTTCTTGTTCTAGCAAGAACCTGCAAAGACGGTATTTTATCACTCGTATTTGGGGAAGCCTTTTCTTAGCTGAGCTGGAATTCCAGCTTACTCATTGCTATTCACTCCTCTAGTTAAGGGTATTGGAACTCTATTGTTGTAACAAATATGACTTTTAGTCATGTGACGTCTGATTGTTAGGGTTCAGTCTAAATAGAGTCTGCTATTTCTAGAATTCCAGAAGTTAAGGAGCTTGCTCCATTAATCCATCAGTGCGGTGAGGTCCATAAATGGATACACCGCCTAAGATGTATAAAGAGGAGTTCCTTGAATAGATCGTTGCCTTTTTGCATGGTATCTTTTCTCAATCTCTAATATGGTATCAGAGCCGGTCAATCCTCTGGAGTTGGATTGTTGATCCCGACCAGGCAGAGATGGGGAGAATTGAGATACTAACGCATGCTAATGCCTTTTATTGGTTTATAAAGGTGCGAGGGAAATTGTTAGAGAAGGGACTCTGGCATGTGGTTTCCGGAGATGAGCCAAGACCAGTGCTATCAGCTCCGAAGGCAACTGCAGCCCAAGTGGTTAAAGGTAAAACATCAACTGAAGGCAGAGAAGGGAATGAGAGAGACAAGCTCTCTTGAAATGGCTCCAACGAGATTGGGAGGCCAGAAATCGAATGATGCGCTATCTAGATGAGACTGTGATAGCACAGGTTGAAGCAGCTAGCAGTGCCAAAGAAGCATGGGAGCAGTTGTCAAAGATCTACAGGAAGAGGCACTTCTCCCAGCAATCTCTTTCCTGTAAAAGATCAAACAGGTACTGCGTGAAGGTGAAGATGATCCGTGGTCAGGATCCTGCTTTGGTATGATAGCTGGTGTAACCCATGGGATTTGGTATTTGCACTCGGGGGCCAGTGACCACATGACAGCCAAAAGGAGTTTGTTTAGACAGGGATTGACTGAGTATAGCAGCAACTCAAAGGTGAAGATCGGTAAAGGCAAACTGGATATCAAAGGCATGGGCACTGCTACACTGGAATTGCCTACTGGATGTGTTGATCTTGAAGATACCCTTTTTGTTCCTGAACTGGAAGTTAATCTTCTGTCAGTCTCCAAAATGAATGATGCCTCTCTTTTTGTCACACTCGGCAATGGCCAATGCATAATACGAAACAAAGAGGATATTGTTTTAGCTAAAGGCGTCAGGGAAGGCACGCTTTATAAGCTAAGTTGGTGCAGGGATCAGCATGTTGCCTTGAGTGCTAGATGCACTGATCTCAACCAAGTTTGGCATGAAAGGTTGGGCCATGCCAACTTTAGGGTGCTGCAGAAAATGAAAAATCAGCAGTTTGTTAAAGATCTTCCTAAGATCAATGCTCCGAAGGGGATTTGTGAGGGGTATGCCTTGGGCAAACTGCATCGGAAGGCTTACAAGAAAGTAAAGGCTGCTTGAGCCAGCAGTCCTTTAGAAATTGTCCATATGGATGTATGGGGTCCTGCTCGCTTGAAGTCTATAGGAGGTTCCAGGTTCTTCTTACTCATAATTGATGATTATACCAGAATGAATTGGGTTTTCTTTATGGCACACAAGTCAAAAGCTTTCTCTCATTTCAAACAGTGGAAAGTCACAGCCGAAACCTTTAAAGAAAAGAAAGTCAAGACCATTCGAACAGATAAAGGAGGTGAGTTTATTAATGATGAATTTGCTGCTTTTCTTACCGAGCATGGTATCAGACATGAGACGTCAGTTGCATATGAACACCAGCAGAATGGTGTTGTAGAGAGAAAGAATCGGACAGTTCTGGAAGGTGCCAGGTCAATGATTTTGTGCAAAGGTATTGACCACAGGTTCTGGGCTGAGGCTGTGAATACGGCAGTTTATATCATTAATAAAGTTCCAACCAAGGCGGTACCAGCATCTGTTCTAGAGGATGCATGGACAGGAAAGAAACCCACAGTAGAAGGCCTTAGAATCTTCGGCTGCACAGCATACGCCCATGTCTCTAAAGATGAGAGAAAAGGTGGCAAGTTATCTGCACGAGCTACACCTTGCATGTTTGTGGGATATATTGCGACACAACCAAAGGGTATAAGTTGTACATACCAGGTACAAAGAAAATGATTGTGCGGAGGAGCGTAAGCTTCAATGAACATGATTTCAGTTTGGGTCGAGACACTTCCAATGTCTCCTCTGATCCCATGCAAGCCATGCAAGACTCCCTAGAGTCTGACTCGGATTCTGATTCTGATACAGAAGGTGCAGCAGATGCTTTTGTAGACAACATGCCCTCTGAGCCCGAGTCTGATGCTGATTTTCCAGAGGAACCTGCGGTTGAAGTCCTTCCTCTCAGGAGGTCTGCACGTGCCCCAAAACTCACCACTAAGATGCAGGAGTATCTTGACAGTCGAAAGTCCCATACAGCAGCATACTTGGCCTTGCACAGTCATGTCACTATCGAAGAACCCGTCACGTACCAGGATGCCATGCGCAATTCTCAAAAGGATGCCTGGAACCAAGCAATGCAGGAGGAGTATGGCTCTTTGTTGCAGAACGATACATGGGATTTGTGCAAGCTCCCTCCAAACCGTAAGGCCATTTCATGTAAGTGGATATACAAGCTCAAGTTTGATGAGTTTAATTATGTCACTCGCTATAAAGCTAGACTCGTGGCTGTTCACAAAAGGCTGGGGTAGATTATAACGAAACTTATGCGCCTGTGGCACGGCTTACCTCAGTCAGGACTGTTATAGCAGTAGCTGCCCATCTAAATCTCAATTTGCAGCAGATGGATGTGAAGTCCGCCTTTCTCCATGGTAAGATCCATGATGAGGTCTATATGAAACAGCCTTTGGGCTTTGCAATTAACGGCAAGGAGGCTTAAACGAACCATCTATGGCCTTAAGCAATCCCCCAGGTTGTGGTACAAAACTATTCATGATTTCTTTACCGCCCAAGGATTTGTACGGGGACATGCAGATTGGAATGTTCACACCAAAACTTGTGGTGGGAAACTTGTCATCGTCGTGCTATATGTGAACAATTTGATTCTTGCTTCTAATGATGATGGCCTCATGGCTCAGACTAAGAATAGTCTTGCAAGTAGGTTTCGCATGACAGATCTTGGAGCACTCAAATACTTTTTGGGCATTCGCGTGATCAGCAATGCAGCAGCTCAAACCATTACAATCCAAGGCAGTGGACTCTTCGCTCACACGCACCAACATGCATTCAGCTCGATCTGTAAGTACGCCTGCAGTTTCTAAGCCTCTTACCTCAGCTGATACACAGATTTATCACACACTACATGGACTTTCTTATCGGAGCATTGTAGGCTTCTTGATGCACTTAATGGTGTGTACCAGGCCGGATATAGCTGAAAGTGTTATCATTGTGAGTCAGTTTATGGAAGCTCCTACTTTGGCACATTGGCAAGCTGTGAAACGTATTCTGAGGTACCTTAGCTCTACCACGAGCTTTGGCATTACTTACAGGGCCAATTCTGACATGCCTCTTACTCTTAAGGGACACGTAGATGCTAATTATGGAGGTGAGATAACCACCCGCAAATCTCATACAGGCTTCTGTTTCTAGCTGCAAGGAGGAGTGGTCAGTTGGTCTAGTAAGAAACAAAAGGCTACAGCTGCTGTACTTGTGAGTCAGAATATATGGCTTTGTGTGCAGCCACAAAAGAAGCCGTTTGGCTTCGAAGGTTAATGCATGATATCGGATTTACTCAGCCTCATCCTACTATGATCTTTAATGACAAGAAGGCTGCTGTAAGCCTCATAAAAATCCTGGTAACTTATCAAAAGCCAAACATATTGAGATATAGTTCCATTTTACCAGGGAGAAGGTTGAAGAAAAGAAAGTGTGTATCAAACACTTGAAGACACAATTCATGTCTGCAGATGCACTCACCAAGCCTCTTCCAAAAACAAGGTTTCATGAATGCCTGCAGGAAATGGGAGTTGGGAAATGCTAATGTTTTGCTGCAGGAGGAGTATGATGGTTCATCATACAGTTCGTCATTTCTGATTAGTTCTTGTTGAGTCCTTTTCTTGAATTGTCTTTGTGTTTTGTCTTAAAGCATTAGTTTGAAGCATTGGTCTGGTAAGTCATATTTGAGGAGGAGTATTGGAACTCTATTGTTGTAACAAATATGTTTTAGTCATGTGACGTCTGATTGTTAGGGTTCAGTCTAAATAGAGTCTGCTATTTCTAGAATTCCAGAAGTTAAGGAGCTTGCTCCATTAATCCATCAGTGCGGTGAGGTCCATAAACGGATACACCGCCTAATGTAGCGATCACATGAAGGATAATCTCAGCTGTGGCTGATCTCGTGCTGATCCAGCGCTGAACAGAGCTTTTTTCAGCCCGTTTTGGAGTTTCAGCTGGCGCGACGTCCATGGCGCGATGCGGGGCCTTTGCTGATAAGCTAGGGTTTTGCTGTTAAGCTGCGTTGTCAGCCGTGGCAAAAAAAAAACTCCATGTGAATCGCCCATAAGATGTATAAAAAGGAGTTCCTTGAATAGATCATTGCCTTTTTGCATGGTATCTTTTCTCAATCTCTAATAAAGGTGTCATAGAAAGGACAGGTTTGGAATCATTAAGGATCTCCTCTGTTGTTGAAGAGATTCGAGATAATAAAGTCTCTTTGCCGCCCTCTGTAAACCGTGTAACAAAATCTACAACTCGTCCGCTTACAAGGGGGGAATTCTGCCAAGAGCTATAAATTTGTGCCATGCAATTTTGTGCACAAGAGTCCCTCTTCTACGAAATTCAAGAAGGCATATGTTAGCCTAGCAGACTGCATAGCTAGACCTTCGAAGGAGCAAATCAGAGAGGGTGAAAGCTGGGTTCAGTTTTCTTAGTTCTGTGGCAGGGAATATCATCTACACTAACATGCAAAAACAACTATACGAATCAATAATCCATAAATATATATGTAGGAATCAGAAACTACATGCACAATTGGAACCGGAAAGCTTAGAAAATTTGAGAAAATATACAGGAAGCTTAGAAACAAAGCTAAAATGGGTCCACATTCTAATCGGATATTTTCAATCTCGAAGTGTTTGAACATACCATTCTTTCCTGCCCATTGCTTTCTCTGCACAAACAAAAACACAGATTTGAGCCTTTATTCAGAATCCCCTTTTTATTACTATGGGGTTTTATCAACAAAACTTAGCATTAAGATGTAGCTCTGCCTGAGAAATTGCCCATTTGAAATCATTGCCAAAGCATTACACATTTACTAAATTGCTTCCAATCTAGCCACAGAAACATACATATTCAAGCACACACAACTGTTTTTAAATGATGCATGAAACCCATTTAGTCAATTTTAGGCACACAGGAGATTTAAAGCTCAAAAATTCAATTATCGGTAGAGTCAGGCATCCCAATTGCAAAAAATGCAAGGTTTCCCTGAGGAACGGCCTTGAAGTACATCCTTGAAATTAATCAAAAATCTGTTATCATATCATGCCTCCAGAACCTACAATTGTAACCAGGCAAATTGGGCAACCAAGAGGCGCTTGAAAATCCTTCATGCCTGCCCATGCCAAAGTTCAATTTTATGGCAATCTAACCAAACACATTAATCCATAGAAAATAAAAAATGGTGACAAACTTCCTGTAATCATCGTTTCTTTTCGAAGCTTTGTAAACACAGAATTGATACAAGATTAAGACAATTTTTTTAATGCGGAATGCTAGTTGAGCAAACACTGTGCAGCCATTCTTTAGGCAATCAATATCTTCCGTGAATTGTACAGTGGAGTTCTCGGGAACAGAGCGGCCTCTATTTGCAAAGTACACTAGTTTTGCAGAATCAAAGATTGCCTCAGAAAGAAATTGAGGACATGCCCATCCTAGATTTCACAGATAGTCTTGTCAAATTCTCTCGTATGGTGAAGAAGCATAATGGCAGCCGCTTTCCATCGGGCAGGCAAGAGTCTTTTATTCAAACTCATGGACGAAATAAACATTAGGTATAATTGACAATAGTACCACCCTGCAATTTGATTATCGCAACAGTGTTTGGCAGATTCTGGTTGGCATTCTGTATCATAGTATTGATTTATCTCTCTGCATCTGTTGTTGAATATCTTTGAATGCAGAGGCATGACCTGCAAATCCAGTCAAGAGTATGGATCTGGCATAGCAATTAGAAGGGCATGGATATGGCAAATTTGAAGCACTAATAGAGAGCGCTGCCAAATTCGAAGGATTTATGTGCTTTAAAAAGTTTTGTCCCTTTTCATGATGTGGGCAATGGATTTGCCCACTGGAATTAGCTGGCTTCATGCTTGCTAAAGATAGAGAACAAAGCTTCGGGCAAGCCAAAGTGTAATCACCACAGAATTAACCTGATGTGTTTTATAACCTGGCAGGTTTCTTCGTGCCCTATTCCGACAGTATCAGGTACCCCAGTTGCAAAAGGGCAAGGTTCCCCTGCGGAGCCCAACCTCCCTGGCGCAGCATCAATTGAACATGGATATGGGCGCTGCAGAGAGCTGGGCGGGCCAGAAATTTATGGCAAATTCGGCTGCCTTTATAAAACCCCCGGCCTTAACAAACTAACCATTAAACTAAATACCAACATCAAAATCCAGAGGTGCGCGATTCTGGCATAGGAGACCACCGGAGGGAGCGAGCGATTATATGCACAGGATTGTGCTAATCCGAGCCTGGGCAAGCACATTGCAGAGCCCGTGGTTCTTCTACCTGTATAGCCGCCGGAAAACCTATTCTAAAAGCTCACTAATCTCAAAAAATGAGAAATCACTAAATTTTATGCCAGAAAGTTACATATTTATAATTCCAAAAACCAACTAGTAATCACATATATATCTGTTATATATATATACAATTATATAAGCTGCCCCCTTGTTTCCGACCCGAGGTGTCGCCGTCTGGACGGTGTAGATTGTGAGATCCGATGGCGGAGAGGAAGCCACGTCATCATCCCCAAACAGCCCCCTTATTTGGGGCTTTTAATCTTAGCCCTTGAAATTAGGGCACTTCATCTGGGCCCTTGAATGTGCTGCTCTGCAATTAATATTACACGATGAGGTGGCACTCAGCTGTTACAAGTAGTAGATTATATTAATGATTATTAAAAAGCCATTGAAATTAGTGCCAACCTCATGTGGTGGCGGCACCTCATGTTCTTTTTTAATTTTATCCTAAAAAGTAAGGTGGCATATTTAAATTTCTGTATGACGTGGCATTGCTACCGCAATTTCTCTTGCATTTTCGACTCATTCTTGATTTCTTAGCAATGTCGGAGCTGCTGTACCGGAGCAGTGGTGATGGTGAAGCTTTGAAGTGCTATTTCCCGGTTCTCTCTGTGTTGTATTGCTGCTCTAACGGTGTTTTTAGCACCGAGGCTATGGATCTTTGGCGGGAAATCCTTGTGCCATGAAGATAATAGGAGGCGCATGTACAAGTTTGCAGATACCGCCCTAATGCACATGGTAATTTGGGATTTGATTAAGCTTCCAGCCATCGTAACAAATCTTACAAATAATGTAAGAAGAAAGTGATGCAAAAGAAAGTATTCTGCTTGAGGCCAACCGCCAAGAACTCCGGCTTTGGAGCGGGGGGTAATATTGGAGATGGAGGAGGAGGGATCATGCTAGCAATGAAACTGCGCTGTATTCATCATCCGATTCATATGATCAGAATCAGATTCTGCCAGAATAGGCTTGTTAGATCGATTGGGCATAATATTTTGCATGGAGTAAGCACCTGGAGCAGAAGTTAATGCAGATAAATAAGAATCTAAATCTCCAAAACCAACTGGGTTGGATCGAATAGGAGCCAAGGGAGGTTGGGGTCTGCTATTCATCTGATTTTGCTGATCGAGCAAAAGTGGCGGAGAGCATTCTGGCAAAGAAATAGGCTGCTGAGCTTGCATCTGCTGTTGGGTTTGAATCTGTGCTTGCATCTGTGGTTGCATCTGTGGATTATATTTTATTTGAGGTTGATTTTGCCCCTGTTGGGCCTGATACATATCTCTTCCAGAATCATAACCTTTAATCTCTTACAATGCCGCTGCAGCCATTACCCTTTGCTGAAAATTTAATGGCGTGGAAGGATTTAGCCTCATCCATTGGTCAATCAATCCGCGCCCATGCTTGGCAGATTCACATCTTTTTCTGCTTCGTCTGCCCTCATCCAAACCCTTGGAACCTTGGCACTGTTTTCGTTTACTTCGTCATCTCCTAGGAAAAGAGAATGTGGAACATGTACTCGCGGGGGCATGCCCCTCTTTCCTTGCGGGATTATTTGCTTTATACTGGGCTGGAGTATAAGCCACAGTTCGAAGGTCCGCTATAGTCGGGTTCTCTAACAGGAAAAGGAAGCAAAGAAAGAAGCGGATTTTCGAGCTTCTCATTCAAGAGTGATATCTGTATGTTAGAAATGTGAGGGCCTGTTGCATTTCGACTTCTATTTTTCTGACGTTTTTCACTTTTTATGATTGATTTGCTGCAGAAGTTCAATGGCACAGATGGGATGGAGATATTGTTCGTTTCGGAATAACAAACAATGGTGTGTATTATCCGGCATTTGCCTGCAGCGTTTTCCAACTTGCTTCATTTTCTGCTAATTATTTTGCAGGGGTTTTGATCGGCGTCAATTAACTTTGGTTCCCATGGCCGGCTGTGTTTTCCGCCCTTGATAGGCTCGCTCTATCTTTTTACATCTTGTGGACTTCTGTGCATTCACGAGAAGCTTTAACCACCTTCACCAAACATGCCCCAGAGGAAACGTGGCTGATGAAATTTCAATAGGGACGATCTGATTGCCGGAAACTCATGCCACAGAGGAAACAGCCCCAGAGGAAACGTGGCTGATGAAATTTCAATAGGGACGATCTGATTGCCGGAAACTCATGCCATAGAGTGGTCCTTCTTCACGTTCCTGTTATAGATCGTTATATCTGCATTTGACATGAGATTTGCATTTTCTCTGTTGTTGCCCGAATCCAAAGTTTGTAGAACCATGTGAAGAGGTGTTCTATACACTCCGCAATACCAGTTTTCTTTATATTCTTTGGCAAGCTGATAGATGAGTTTGGGGCCAACTATAACATTCTGGACAGATTAGGTCATGGAGTTTCCAAGGTACTGTACAATCTTACTTCAAACTGGTGATCTACTGTAGTTCCCGCTCTAATCTCATAAGAACTTCTAATCTCATAAGAACTTCTAATCTCGCAGTATGCTCTGTATTTCGTCTATTTGGGACTTGTGATATTGGGTGCAGCATGGATGGGTGAGTCTGGCTAGTTCTATATTTCGATAATGAGGTAGTTCTTCATGCAGATTAAGCTGGATTTGCTGTGATGGCAGAGGTTGCATGCTGGACACAAACTGGAAAACGACAAGGTGCTAGAATGCAGATCAGCTATTTAAGAGCAATGCTCAAACAAGATGTAGGATTCTTTGACACTGACACGAGTACTGGAGAGATTGTCAATGGTATCTCTAGTGATACTGTCCTTGTTCAAGAAGCTATAGGGGCAAAGGTTCGCTTTTACTGATTATGACATAGCATTCTACCTTGAACTGACTTTGAATCCAATCACACATTTCAGGCTGGAAATTACATACATTACATGGCCAGATTTCTTTCAGGGTTCATTGTGGGTTTTCTTTATGTTTGGCAATTAACGTTAGTTACTGTTGCTGTGGTACCAGGCCCTGGCCGGCAATATTCAATTGCAGATGCTCTGGAATACATGGCCTCTGCCCAAAACATAGAAGTTTCAGAATACATGGCCACTGCAACAATTTTGATATGTTCTAGCAGCTTTGTCTGTGATTGTATGATGCAAGGTAACGGAAAAAAGCTTTGTGCATTTATACGGTTAGATGGCTAATTGTATTTTGTAGGCTGCCAGCATGAACAGAGTATTTCCTTGATAAAAGAAAGGAGCAAAACATATAACTAGATCCTACAGTAAATCCAGCAGTGACAAGGTCATTCCCTCTTGTCGGTTTGGCAAAAATCCTTATCGTTTTGCCTTTTTGATTGCTTCGCTTTTCACTGATCTGATGTTGCCTATATGTCAACAGAGAGTACAGGGCCAGGACATGGGGATGTACAAATTTTAGAGGTTGTAGGAATGTTTATCCTTTCAAAATGTGGAGATTCAGCTTACTTTGTGAGTTGCAAAGCCTGATTTGGCTCAAATATCCAATTTGTGATTAATTGTTTTTTCTTGCAAGCCCTTGAGCTGGTATATTAGGCAGTGCGTGGACATTCATGATGCATTATTTTGTTTGCGTTTGAGTCAGTTCGATATTATTACATGTTTGAGTCACTCTATTAAAAATATGAGGTGCAATTTGTGTATCTGGCAGGCCTTGTGTTCGCTTTCTTGTCGTAAATTTTCTTTAGCAAAAGAGCTGCGGTGGCAAAGAATCACATTCTTCTAGATGAGGTATTATTACCATAATTAAAATATAGATTAATAGATTAACGTCAAGATTGTCATCATGTTGGATGATGGCTGGGACATGCAATCAGATAACGTTTGCATTTTGTGTAAAGATATGAAGATACTTATTGATTATGGAGCTGTATCATGCAACAGCTGAGTATGGATAGGTAGCCATCAACCCAAGAACTTACTACGTTGATCATACATAGATTTGCACTCCAAACTTTGGAATTTATGTGATAGACCTTCTGTTGCAGATGTTGCAAATTTCACGAAGTGCATTGTTCCGATATTGGTAGGACAACCCCATTACATATTGCTGCCATTGCTAATAATGAGAACATGACAGTAGACTTGTTGATTCGAAATACAGTCTTTAGCAGTTGGAAGAGACATGATTTTGTCTGTGAAACATGGATACCAAGAGGTTGTGCTTTTATAGTCACAGATACATATAGTATTAGAATAATTGGGGATCAGATAAGATACAGGGACTAACATGATGGAAATTTGCGATATGTATTTGTATTCTGCATGTTTATTTCTGGAGTGGTAAGGTTACGATTTTCTCAAAGAATTATGATGCACTGAAAGCCCTTTTGTCCGCTTACTCTATTTTGTACATCTGCCTATGATACTTCCACAGATTGTGTTGTTGTGCAAGCCTTACATGTGCTTGCACTAATATTTGCACATTGTTTGCTTCAGTGAGTCACAAAGATGCTTTATTAGGCTCAAAGGTTTTCAGAGTAGATCCACCATTGAACCATTTCTATTATTGCTTGCTTGCCGAGTTTGCTTTCTCAAGTGAGTGGGTTGCTCTATATGTGTCCAATTTGCAAAACTGTGATCTGTGACCTTATATGCCAACATGAATGTAAGTGGATGTGAATTGTTGCTGTTTTTTGAAAAGACGGGAGCACATTTTACAGACAGTTCCTCTTGCCTTTTAAGCTATTGCATGTAGGCTAATTGCTTTTAATTATTGGCACAAAATGCTGATCCTTTGTTCTGACGTTGGTCTTCTTACAAAAGCAAAAAATGGAAGGTATGACGACGCTGAATGACGAGGGCCATAATTTTAAACACAACAACTTTTTTATTTGCTATATCTTGGTAATATATGCTTGGGTTGGATAATGAGGGTGCTCCAGGGACTAAAAAAGGGGAGCACTGTGTGGCCTATATTACAACTAGAGACGAGTAATGTGTGGCCTATATTACAACTAGAGACGAGTAACGTACAACATAGAAGAAAATAAATCTAGCAACTCCACGAGATGACAATCAGATATTTACTTGATTATCAAATGCATTGTAAACTCTAAATTCTACTTAGAGTTTAGGGGACATGTTACAATGTAAATCATGCATCATCAAAATGGACTTTTCCTCAGGCATTATGGGTTGTCAGTTCTTTCTTGGTGGTCTTAGTGTCGTAGGATTTTATCGTTAATAATACGTAAAGAGATTTTTTCTTAACGATTGTGGGCAACGTAGTTGCAAGATCTGCAATATCGTTAATAATACGAAGAGAGAATCATGTTGAGAGAAACAATGGGGTAATTGAAGCTGAATGTACTAGGATGTCTAAAGTGTTTCAACAAATTGAGGGAGTCCATACTTCATGGCATGGATTTCATAATGATTCAGCTTTGCACCTGAATGTACCAGGATGTCTAAAGTGTTTCAACAAATTGAGGGAGTCCATACTTCATGGCATGGATTTCATAATGATTCAGCTTTGCACTGAATGTACTAGGATGTCTAAAGTGTTTCAACAAATTGAGGCAGTCCATACTTCATGGCATGGATTTCATAATGATTCAGCTTTGCACCGACTTGAAGAATCTAAAGAAAACTAGCCAATGCTACTTTTTTTTTTTTTTCTATTAGCAAATTTAGAAGTTCTTTTTCAATTCGTCAATGACATTGGTATCCTAAATAACCAGTGACGTCGTTAGGACATCTGTGTAGAAGATGATGTTGCAAATTATGTGAGGACCCCATAGATATGAATAGATATATTCAAGCACTCCTTCATATCAGGTTCCTAGCAATGCAAAATCTCAATTTAAGGGCTCTCACGTTTCTATTATTGATACTAAGGGAGGGGTACATGATAAAAAATGATATTTAGCAATACTATTCTAATCAGATTGTCATTATTGCACATTTACACTTGTTGGGGGAATCTTATCTTCCAATTGAATAAATTGATTCCAATTGAGGTAACTGAAAATATAACGTAGTCGTTTAACAAATAAGCTTATGCTGCTTGTTAGAGGAGATATTGAACCTGACTTATCCCAGCCAAGACACCCCGCAACGGTTGTAAATAGATACTGAGGTTAATTGGATATTCTGCAAAAATCATATGCATAATGCAATTTCTGCTCTTCGATTTTGTAGCGTTGATTACACATTTTGTCACCTACACAATAACAGGCTGCCATGAAGGAGGATTGGTGTTTTACCCGGCGAGTTGACTCGAGTTTTGACCAAACGTTGACAGCATTTGACCAATGGTTTGAATCGATGATTGACGGAGGTTTGACCATTAGTAGGAATTTGACTTTGACTTCTTAACATTAGTTTAATTTCTTAAGTTTAATACCTTGCATTCTTAAGATTATATCCTTTGCGCCAGAACCTTCTATTATAGGCCTGATCTACTTACATGTGAAGTTAATTGCTACCATCTTTACAAATTATTTTATATTTTCAAACATGCCATGCAATTTCATTCCTTTTGCCATGTGCTGGTTCTTTCATTCTTTTTGCCACATGTGCAGATTCTTTATTTGGTGATGAAGGCAAACCCTACAAGAAATTGCCATTTGGAGTAATTTCCGTACCTTTGCCTTTTTATCTCTTTCTTTTGATATATTAGACAACATAGTCCTTGCATGCAATATTGTAAAGTACTTTAGATATTCTACATGCATGAAGACTTTAGCAAGGACTAGTCGGGTTTGTATACCCCCTCATAGTACAAGCACTTGTATATATATATAGGAAGACAGCACATCGAACCATTGAAGGGCATCAAACATATTAAAAAATTGAGCCATTAAATTAAAATCCTCCTGACCCCCAGTTGTTTTTGTTGATATTCGTGCAGGGCGTCCATTGGTAGGCTCGGACCGTTGGATGTCTGTTTCGGACGATCCCAACCATCACTAGATGCAACTCGTTTTTTAGTAAGTTTTAGTTAACTACTAGTTTCAAATACACAATTAACCCAAAGGTTGTGAGGTGCATTATACACATGTACGACACACATATATTAGCATATATGTTTGGGGCTCCTCGCCAACCGTTGGACGCCCTGCTCGAATATCAGCAAAAACAACTTGGTGGGGGGGTGGGGAAGGGGAGGGGGGTCAAGTGGGGTTTAATTTAATGGTTCAGTTTCTTAATATGTTTGATGTCCCTTTCCATGGTTCGATGTGCTATAATATATTATTATTAATAAGCTACATAATCTGTACAGAATAAATATAAATGCTGTACGAAATATGTGTGAATGTGTGTACGAAATATGTTCGGAAATTAAAAGAAACAAAGATGGCCTAGAGGTGTGCATGGGTCCAAAAAAAAATTTGGCCCCTCCGGGGCCTAAGGTGGTTCTATATAACACAAGCTCCATACTTTGAAAATGTTGCAATGGAACTACAAGGAAAATGGGCCATGCTTGTATGAAATAATATTAATACAATAAAGAACATGGGATATCGTATGTTGTAGAATACAACGAAGTGTAAATATCATGTCTTCATCAACTGTTTTAACCATGCATATACACGATATTTTATTCAGACCATTACCCTTAGGTGCAACTATTAAGCAACCCTAAGGTTAAGTCACGTTTTCTTGCCCTTAATATATCATCTGATCAACCTCACCAATATATCTAACATTAACAATTTCAACATTCCCCTTCATGTTAGATATACTCAGTTTGATATTTCTGCATATTCAAACATCTGCTCTATATCTTACACACTTTTGTTTATGTCTGCAACTTGTACTATGTTCTGCTTCATTATTGTTGTCACAACTTTGTATTGAACATGCTGTATGAGGAGAACTTATACCAATGCTTTCCTGTAACTTAGTAAACCTGTGCACTGGAATTACCTTTGTTAACACATCTGCAATCTGTTCTGTAGTATTTTTGTACTCAACTACTATAATTCCTTTTGCAATCATATCCCTTATAAAATGAACATGTAGTTCAATGTGCTTCGTTCTTTCATAGAATACTAGATTCCTGGTTATTGTAACGTTCCTAACCGACATGCCCTTAACCAACTGGGCAAAACCGTCTAGACGTTTATGAACAGTCGCTTCTACCCATTTATGTTTGTCGAACGCCCCACGTGCACATTCAAAGTTCAATACTTTCGGCGGTCTATCATAGGCCAATGGTCTCTCCCACTAGAACTATGCTCGTCAAAGTTACTGTCTCCCACTAGAACTATGCTCGTCCTCGAGCATCCTAACCGACATGCCCTTAACCAACTGGGCAAAACCGTCTAGACGTTTATGAACAGTCGCTTCTACCCATTTATGTCGGTGTCTCGGGAACGTCCCACAGGCACATTCAAAGTTCGAATACTCGAGCGGTCTATCATAGGCCCGTTACAGTCTCTCCCACTAGAACTATGCTCGTCCTCGAGCATCCAAGGCTATACCATGTCACAATGATTATCAAGTCTTTGCAAATTACCCATGCATATAGGCACCCATGGAGACTCGAACTCGAGACCTGCTCTGATACCAAATGTAACATTCCTAACTACATGCCCTTAACCAACTGGGCAAAACCGTCTAGACGTTTATGAGTAGTCGCTTCTACCCATTTATGCCGGTGTCTCGGGAACGCTCCACAGGCACATTCAAGGTTCGAATACTCGGCGGTCTACCATGGGCCCGTTCTGGTCTCTCCCACTAGAACTATGCTCGTCCTCGAGCATCCAAAACTATACCATGTCTATGTCATACCATGTCACAATGATTACCAAGTCTTTGCAAACTACCCATGCATATAGGCACCCATGGAGATTCGAACTCGAGACCTGCTCTGATACCAACTATAACGTTCCTAACCGACATGCCCTTAACCAACCCCGGGCAAAACCGTCTAGACGCGTTTATGAGCGATCGCTTCTACCCATTTATGCGGTGTCTCCTGGCGTCCCACAGGCACATTCAAGGTTCGAATACTCGAGCGGTCTACCATAGGCCTGTTACAGTTATAGCTATACAGCTCATCCTGTCAATGAAGAGAGTGGTTGGTTTATTCTATGTAGCACCTAACTCAGCTAACAACCTCCTTACCTAGACCACTTCTCTTCTTGGTTAAGAGGCAACATTGTATTCTGCCTCTGCTATTGACATAGCTATACATCCTTATTTTTTACTTCTCCATGATATTGTGCTTCCTCCAACTTGTAGAATATATCCAGATGTAGATGCCCTAGAGTCCAGGTTACCTCCCCAATCAAGATCCGGTATGCGATTAGATCCTATTTGTGAATGCTAATCCCTTATTTTGTGTCCCCTTCAAAAATCTGAGCACATGTTTAGCTGCATGCCAATGTTTCTTTCCAGGATTGTTTCCAAATCTGCTCAACAAATTTACACAAAATGCTATATCAGGCCTGCTACAATTAGCCACATACAAAAGACATCCCACCAATTCCCTATAGGGATAATTTTCCATTTCCAATCTTTCCTCTTGCTTTCTCTCTGCAATATTTCTTAAATATATCATTCACAAACTCACCACCTCGATCTGACCTCAAGCATTTTATTCTTTTCCCAGTCATCCTTTCTGCCTCTGCTTCAAAGATTCTATAAGCATTATAAGCCTGGTTTTTCCTTCTAAGAAAGAAGCACTTAGTATGTCTAGAGTAATCATCAATAAAGGTAATAAAATACCTTTTACCTTATAAGCTTCTGACATTAATTGTCCACAGAGGTCTGAATGTATCAATTCTAGTCAATCTCCAGCTCGTTCATGTCTTTTCTTCAAAGGTAATCTTGTGCTCTTTCCCATCATGCATCCATAGCAAACAAAATCATTACTTTCTGCAGCTGTTATCATACCTCTTTTAGTCATTTCCTTTAAGTTTTCTACATTTGCATGACCCAATTTCTCATGCCAAAGTTTTAGTGTTGGAATTTCCATTGAGTTTATACTTGCAGATAAAGTTTTGTTGTGAAACCCAAACAAATTACCAGCTCGTTTTGCAAGGAACTTGACTTTATTATTTTCAAAAACTTTACAGCAGTGTTTGTCAAATACAAGTTTGAATCCCATATCCACCAGCTGACTAACTGATATTAGATTCCTTACAATATTTGGAACAGAAAGTACATCATGAATTGCCCTCTAAATCAAATAGTTCTAGCATTCCTGACTCTTTTACTTCTTGCAGTTCACCATTCCCCATTTGCACAAATGTTGATGTTCTTTTCTTTATTTCCTTGAGAGCATCGGCGGTTTTAACTCTTGATCTCTCTCTTCACTATCTATCACAAGCATATCAATTGGTTTTGTTAGCAATTTGATTTGAAATAGAACAAGTAACAACTGTACTTACCTCGGCTTGAGTCTTCTCCTTCGATTGCTAATATCACTGTGTCAAGTTGACACTTTGCTAGCTCCTTCATTTACGCCTCTTATGTTGCTATTTTTCTTTTCCAAGACCGGTGTCCCTTTTATCCTTATTTTTACCTTTTCCAATCCCCTTAGAATTTTGGGACATCACGGCAAACTAAGTGACCAAATCCATCACAATTGAAGCATCTATTCTCTTTTAGCTTGGGACAGTTATTTTTCAAATGACCATATGAATTACATCCATACCATGGCCCTACCTTCCTTTTCTCATTACCAAACCGTCCTTTCCTTTTTTTCACAAGCAAACAAGATCTCCGAAGTTTTCTTCTCCCCTTTTAAAAATTTTATCTTTGTTCAATTGTTCTTATCATTAGTTCAGCCTTTTCTCCATTTTACAGTTCTTGTTCTTACCAAGGTGGAGAGTTGTTCAAACTCAGAAAATGCCCTTGATAAGGAGAGTACATGAAAGTCTTTAGTAATTGGTACTCCAGCAGCCTCAAGATCTATAACAATATTATCATATTTTTGGAAGAAAACAGTCAGGTTTTCTTTTTTGAACTTCAACCTTCTTAGCTCTCTGTTAAGTAATTCAATTTGAGAGGAGTTTTTTACCTCATAATTCTTGATCTATTCCTTAGTGTTTTATTTTTAATTTTAAACATGATGCTAGAACTCAACTTACTAGCAATGATGCACCTTGCCTGATGTGATCTTTTAGTTTTGCTCCCACTTGCAGCAACATTAATCGATGCCTCACTTGCACTCCCATCTCTAGTGTTAGCTGTGCTGCTCTCCCCTTCTTCAGTATTTTCTCCTATGACAAGATCCCATAGATCTTCTGCCAGCAGTACATCTTTCATTCTTTCCTTCCAGGCCTGGAACCCAGCTTCCCCTTGAAACACCTTAACACCATTTAGTAATGATGAACCAAGTCTAGTTGCCATTTGGCTCTGATACCAATGTTAAACAATTAGTAGTTTCACAACTTATCTAGACCAATGAATTCTATGGGGCAACTAACTTCAATAAGTCTCACCAATTTAAATAGCAATGCAACAAACAGTTAGAAATTCAGTCAATACAAAAGGTTAAGTCATTGACCAATATCTCAACTGATTATGATTGCTTATGGATCGACATTCCCCGGCAAATGGAATCATTTGCATTTCATAACAACATTATACATCTTGGTTTTATTTTATAGCATCGATCCAAACCGATTGTAGTCGATTTCAGATCGGTTCCTGCCGGATCGGTTGTGCCATAGGAGCACGGGTCTATTTGCTTCAATCCTTTATAAATATCATGTCTTCATCAAATGTTTTAACCATGCATATACATGGTATTTTATTCAGACCATTACCCTTAGGTGCAACTATTAAGCAACCCTAAGGTTAAGTCACGTTTTCTTGCCCGTAATATATCATCTGATCAACCTCACCAATATATCTAACATTAACAATTTCAACAATTGCGTCCTCTGCCTTTTCAAAGACATGGTTGTTCATAACGCATAAAGTGCGAGAAGAACTCTCATTGTGAAAGCATCATTTTAATACATTCATGTGATAAGAAAATAAGCACAACAGTTGTTGATTCTATTACTGGTGGATGAGTTCAATAATTCTTAGACTTTGTCTCAACACCATGAGACAATTAAGATCCGTATTGGCACTTATACGCGATGATGTCACAAGAGGTCTACAAAAACACACACTCCTACATATACGCGACAACCCCGGGCATAAAGAACTACCTAAAGTCGGTGCTAGAAGTCTAACCAAGGGAACGTCGTCTATGTGGATATGCTTTGAGAGAGGTAGGTGGATGATGGAGTACATGTACCCAGCTTTGGCTAACTTCCAGTTGTTTGTCTCTTTTATCAGATATAACACTGTGCACTAACGAATTGGCATTTTAATAGCAAAAGAACTCACCTGCATTGGAATATGCAATGGAATGCATTTTAGGGTCTGCAAATTGTATCCTGCGAAGGCGGTATTTGATTCCATTATACGAGCTTATCTTCAGGATGAGTTGTATCAACTTGATAGTCGTGAGACATCGTGGGCAGTTCGAATCAATGATTCGCACGTGCATTTCACTTTTACCCCAGCTAAGATATAATATGTAGGAGAAGTGAGGGAGCATCCTTAAAAGTACAACATTAGGCCCTTGTTGATGTGCGTCATAGGGAGATGCCTATTTAGAGTTCCATCATAAAATTAAATGACGCCAATGAACCATGACTAAATTTTGTGTTTTGTATTTCTTTAAATATTTGTTGTTCATGTACTTAACTACTTCTAAGGATGACATTTTGAGCACAAATTTTGGGTCAATCTTTCCAAATTTGCATCTTTAGAGGTAAATTTAATTGCCCCCACATTCTTTATAAAATATTGTTTTCTCTACTGAAATCACTAAGCCTATAGTTAATACGCTGATAATAATACTATCATTAATTTTAATAACAAAAATAATTACTAAAGCAAATAAGATCTATTCTTGCCAGTACCAACATGTGCTATTATCAGAAGTTGCACATATGGACGTTAACAATCGAGTAAAAACACATGCCAGGACATTAGCCCGGCAATGTCGGGCACAAATATACTTGCCGGCTAATTATCTTGATGGATTCCCTCCCCAGCTTTCCTATGTTCCATCATTCTTCAAACTGCATTTTCATTTACGGCAAAGCAGCACCAGAGCTTCATCGCGGCCATTTTCACTCTGGATCTTCTTTTCAGAGCATTGTCTTAAACTGAGTATTTCGCTAAAGTTGAAACGGAGGGTTTTTGCTTTGTTCGAAAAGTAAGCTTCTATGGTTATGCATTTTTGTTGAGATCTTATCACCTGTGTGTAGTCATGTTCCTTTGTGTGCATTTTTTTTTTAGCAAGTTCCAACTTTCTTGAGCTGGAAAAATAAGCCTAGAGCATTGCACATTATTTCTGGACTCCTGTCATGCTTTGCCGAATGGCTTTCTGCCCTGCATTGCCGAAGTGCTTCGAATAAATCGTGCCATATCCTGTGTTTGTGTAGTAAAAAAATGGCATGGATGTAAAAGAGTTGGATATTAAATCGTTCCATTTTAGGCCATCTGTGTATGCATGACTCTATCTTTAGGCACAAACGTAGAAGAGATAGACACATTACTCTTGGCTGAATTTTAGGGACCCATTTTTGGAATTGATATTTGGCTTTATAGGATGTTTTTACGTTAGCTCTGCAACAACTGGCTATTTTTTTTGTAAATACAGCACAATAATGTTTCTCTCGAATTGTAGTGCTGAGATTCAAGACTTCAATTATTCTTATCTCTTGCATTTTCAAAAGATTCGGGTCATTCATTGATGCAGAGCTTCAGTGCAGAGGTTATCTTATCGTTTTGGAGGAGCGTAAGCACATGAACAGCCCCATTTTTGAAGGTAGATTTACGGTAAAGGGATTCTAGCACCAATTTGAAGATACCTATGTGTAGTCATGTTCCTCTGTGTGCATTTTTTCCAGCGAGTTCTAGCTTTCTTGAGCTGGACAAATAAGCCTAGAGTATAGCACATTATTTCTGGACTCCTATCATGCTTTGCCAAATGGCTTTCTGCCCTGCATTGCCGAAGTGCTTCGAATAAATCGTGCCATATCCTGTATTTGTGTAGTAAAAAAATGGTATGGATGTAAAAGAGTTAGATATTAAATCGTTCCATTTTAGGCCATCTGTATATGCATGACTCTATCTTTAGGGCACAGACGTAGAAGAGATAGACGCATTACTCTTGGCTGAATTTCAGGAACCCATTTTTGGAATTGATATTTGGCTTTATAGGATGTTTTTAAGCTAGCTCTGCAACAACTGGCTATTTTTTTTTGTAAATACAACACAATGATGTTTCTCTCGAATTGTAGTGCTGAGATTCAAGACTTCAATTATTCTTATCTCTTGCATTTTTAAAAGATTTGGGTCATTCATTGGTGCAGAGCTTCGGTGCAGAGGTTATCACTTTGGAGGAGCGTAAGCACATGAGCAACCCCATTTTTGAAGGTAGGCTTACGGTAAAGGGATTTCTAGCACCAATTTGAAGATTTTAATGAAAATTTTGGGTTGATTTGTTTGGGCATAAATAAAACATGTTTCTCTTGCGTGCAACATCAAATGTCTAGCACTGTAACTTTATGCTTTTCTTGAAATATTCTCAATTTCCAAGGCTTTTAGTCAGCAAGTTGTATCTTCTTTGCAGTTGGCATGCACTTAGTGTAGTACCTAAATCAGCCACATTCATTAGGCATAATGATTTCCAGAGAAGTTTCTGGAGCAGGTACACCTAAACCATATAGTAGTTGCCATGCTTCTATTATCTCATATAATGCTTATCTGGGGGAGAAGAGCAGGGACAATCGAATAAACTTCTTAGGTTGTAAACATTTACCGTTAACCCTGCTCTTGCAATCCGTAAACCGGTTCAGGGTAAGATTCAGGTCGTTTTTATAAGCTATTTACCTGGGATGTGTTGGTTGATGTTTTGCTTTTCGTCTCATTTGTTTCCATGGAAAATTGGCCATGATATTGCTTAAATTTTGGGCAAAGAATTTATTCACTTTATTTACGGTTTTTGCAGCCTTGCCCTTTGTGTTCTCACAAATTTGTTCCTTCGTTTGCTCCTCTGTACAACTCTTCTTCTTTGTAGCCTTGCACTGTTCCCTTGTTTGCACATATTCCAAATTGTTGTTCGAGTCTCCAAATTACATTAACGCTGAGGCAAGTCGTAAAGATAATCAGAGACATGTTGGAAGACATAAAAGGTGTTTGTATTATGGTTGTGTTATCTAACTAGAACATATAAATTTGTAGTAAGTCTATGAATACTATATCACGTTTATGCATGTTGAATGTGTGTGTTTTAAAATTAAGTTTGTTGATAATAGGTAAGCTTGTGATAATTGCTGGGAGATATTTTACTCGGCTATTCAAATATCTCAGTTATGAAGCAGTATATGGAATCTAAAGGAGCAAGCTGCTTCGTTTCCTCAACGCCTTTTAAGATATAAAAGGTAAGAATAGATTCATTCCTAATAGTAGTGTTTCCTCATTATGAATCCAACATGGTATATGATTATTTTATTGGAGGATGAGTAGTTTGATGAAGATAAGGCTCAAATGGTGAAGGAGATTGCAATTTTGGAACCTAGACATGCCTAAGAAATGATACCTGAATATTATATTGGTGGTTATTCTTTCTTCTAAATATTCCAAGTGAACAATTTGTTGTCAGACAAATGGTTATAATGTCCTGATACATAGGGCGCCGGGATGGATATGACAACCGGTTAGCCAGTTTCCAAAGTGGCTGCCTAACAATAGCGTCCACCGCCAGTTTACACCCAATAGTAAGTTTGGAGTAGTCATTGGCATATTCCTGGCATATACTAGCATATGCCTGGAATATGCCATAAACCCACATGGACGAAGGCTTGCTCCCCTAGGGGCAACCAAAAAACAAAAACTTGGAAATTGAAAATGTAGCATGCGGCGGCTCACTCGCAAATTCGCCAGCTCGAGCGCATAACCTCCACGCCTGCAATTCTGGACATGTCTAATTACAGTTACTCCAAATCGAACCACCACAACCATTCAAGACAAACCTTTTAAACGGCTTATGCTGGATTCACATGGATATCATAAAAAAAATGCCAGCTGCAAAGAGGCATGACACGTTAAGCAACGCTGCAAGTTTCATCACCGCACTGGTAATTTGGTAGCAGCCCCACATGCACCCATCCGCTAAACTGTTGCAGCTTGTGACATTCCAGCATAACATACGATATGAATACGTATATTATCGCGACCGTCACTAGTACATGTCGACTCAGATGACATGTACACGGCGACGTAAAGGGTAGTACCCTAGGGTACGACCTTGTGAACCATTATATTGCACATGTTAAAGCAACATGTGAATATAATCCCTTTTTGCCACGTGGCAATGACCCATTGACCAAAAAGGGACCAGCCCTAAATGCGTGGAGATAAAGGGGCATAAACCCTAAAAGGGAAACCCTTTCAGTTTTCAGCCCCTGAGTCTCGGATTGGAGCAACGAGAGGATGCATTTCACTTTGAGCGGAGGCGAGAGAAGTCGGATCTCCCGGTTGCGATTCGATCCAAGATCGGCGGGCAGACCCGGCGGCATGGGCGCTTTCGAGGAGTAGGAGCCGCCAAGATGCGGGTGGGTGGTTGATTCAATAGGTAGATCCGAGTTATCGCCTCTTTCAATAGGTTTAGCATCCATTCTTAGCTATAGGCGACCCCTACGACCCTAAGAATGATAGACACTAACAAAGGAACCTAACCATGTATGATTAGGTAGATTAGAATAGATGTATTACGTTATGTTCAGTTACGTTGATGATGTTTTGACATTCTATCGCCACTCTTGTGTATTGGGAAGGGGATAGAGACCCGAGCCCAAGTAGTTGTATGATCATAGTTAGCCCATTAATTCCCAATTAATGCGGCCTGTGCATAAGAGCCCGCCTGGCTGTGGGTGGCGGAGCTAGACCGGCTGATAAGGAAGGGCTTGTCTGATCACAGTTGATCCCTCCTCAGTGCGTGGCGGCAGTAGGGGAACATTATGGGCTAGGCCTAATACCACAACGCTGCGTGCGGGGCGGGGTATGGGCTCGACACCTCTTGGGTGATCGTCATCTTCTAGGGGTTCAAGTCGTAATCTGGCAGTGGCTCTCTAGCTCGCCTGTGATTGGCATGAACCTTCTGGAGGAGAGTGATCTCCTCCTGCCTCATCGGGAGCTGGGGAGATGCAACCCAGTAGTAGCCCCTTTGGCTATGAACCCGGCAGGCTACGGTCAGGCTCCAATACTTTTCAGCCTATCTGCAAAGTATGCACAGGAGGCCATTTGCCATGAATTCTGTCTGCATTGTTATCCGGAGACCCAAGCCGTCAGTCTTTCCCCAAGAGTCTGAGCCTGGGTAGGATTTCCCCATGTTATGTTGATGTACTGATGTGTTGTTGCAGCTACTGTGATATGGTGGACCACCCTTCGAGGTGGGTATGTTATTGTTGATTGATGTCATGTGCTCATGTGTGTTTACGCTTCCGCAGCTAGATCGATCCCGAGGGAGACGGGATGAATGACACGTCCATTCTTCCCCGTCGGGTTCTTGGCCACCAGCAAGAGCCCGATGTTAGGTGGACGGCCTCATGTCAACGAGCAGATGCTGGTTTGAGGGATGATCTCCAGTTTGTATACGACCGGGGCATCGTATAGGAGCTGGGGCCGTCACAATGGTATCAGAGCCTTGATCTTGGCAGACCAAGATCGAGCACTGGCCGTATTCCTATAGGAACTAACTAATCTAGACATTCAGTCTTGGAGATAAAAGCCCAAGCACGAACCTCGAGTAGTGGGAATTTTTTTTTCCCATGAATAGAGTTAATAACTATCTAGAATTAGAGAACATAATTTAGATGAAGTAGATTGAAGAAAAGTCACCTAAGAAAGTCTAGCAAATTTTAGACACTTTTTGGCCGACACCTCCAAGGATGCGCCAGGAGCATGTTAGGTCCAGACCTAACTGGTCTCTCGCGCATGCTTAGAGGGGTCACCCCATATGAACCCTAGAACTCGGCCTTAGGAGCCCCAAATTGTAAAATAAAAGATGAAATTCCGCTTAAAAAGCTCGAGTTAGCTAGATTTGAGTGTTAAAACACAGAAAAACATTAAGTAAAAGTTATTTTGGAGCAACACCTCTAAGGATGCGCCAGACACTAGTTAGGTCACGACCTAACACCCTTCTTGCGCATGCTTAGAGGGGTCCACCAAAAGTAACCTCGGAATTTGATCGAAACTTACTCAAAGTGAAAAAGTTATGATAGAATCTGGCTTAAAATGCTTCAATTAGTTGGAAATGCATGTTAATTTGTTTAAGTTGGATAAGCAATTAAGGAGCAAATGGGAAAATATGGTCAACACCTCCAAGGATGCGCCAGACACCAGTTAGGTTCCAACCTAACTACGCTCTCGCGCATGCTTAGAGGGGTCCAACCAACTGGACCATTGATCAGCCACTTCCCTGCTCCAAATGAAGTAAATAAGCACACAAAATTGCATTACATAAGAAGATAAGTAAGAATTCACCTCTTAAACTTGTTTTGGCATCATTTGGGCACAACACCTCCAAGGATGCGCCAGAGGCCACTTAGGTCCCAACCTAACTATGCTCTCGCGCATGCTTAGAGGGGTCCAATTTTTCAAACCCCATAACTTGAGCTACAGAGCTCCAAATCACCTGAAATTTGTTGCAATAGGACCGTTAGACAGCCTAGAATCCATTTATAACCTCAAATTAGGCTAGAAATGTCAAACCCCAGCTCAAAATGACCAAAATTGCTCAAACCCTTGAATTGTTTTTCCAAACTGTGGTTTGTTTGTAAATAGAAGCATACCCCATTAGTACCTCACAAGTATTGCTCTCGGCTCAAAGCTGATGCCTTACTCCTAGATAGAAGTGCCCAAGAACACCCCTTTGTTATAGTCATCTAGACCTCAGCATAGCAATCCAAGTCCAACTGTTGGTACATCACCTCTGCTCATGCCAAAGGCATAAACCTTGACCTAATTTTGTGTCCTTCTAATAGAGTTTGACCTATATAACCGCCACATTGACACTCCCTATTGCCAGGATACCTAGAAAGGAGCTAGAGTCTAGAGCTGCCCAAGTCACTCCATGTGTAGAGATTGGACTCCCCCAAACCAACTTTGCTGGGACCTTAGAGTATGCCTCAAACTTTGCTGGGACCTTAGAGTATGCCTCAAAGGTGTGCATGGGTCCAAAAAAAAATTTGGCCCCTCCGGGGCCTAAGGTGGTTCTATATAACACAAGCTCCATACTTTGAAAATGTTGCAATGGAACTACAAGGAAAATGGGCCATGCTGTATGAAATAATATTAATACAATAAAGAACATGGGATATCGTATGTTGTAGAATACAACGAAGTGTAAATATCATGTCTTCATCAACTGTTTTAACCATGCATATACACGATATTTTATTCAGACCATTACCCTTAGGTGCAACTATTAAGCAACCCTAAGGTTAAGTCACGTTTTCTTGCCCTTAATATATCATCTGATCAACCTCATCAATATATCTAACATTAACAATTTCAACATTCCCCTTCATGTTAGATATACTCAGTTTGATATTTCTGCATATTCAAACATCTGCTCTATATCTTACACACTTTTGTTTATGTCTGCAACTTGTACTATGTTCTGCTTCATTATTGTTGTCACAACTTTGTATTGAACATGCTGTATGAGGAGAACTTATACCAATGCTTTCCTGTAACTTAGTAAACCTGCATTAATCGGAATTACCTTTGTTAACACATCTGCAATCTGTTCTGTAGTATTTTTGTACTCAACTACTATAATTCCTTTTGCAATCATATCCCTTATAAAATGAACATGTAGTTCAATGTGCTTCGTTCTTTCATAGAATACTAGATTCCTAACCGATTGTAACGCTCCTAACCGACATGCCCTTAACCAATCGGGCAAAACCGCCTAGACGCTTATGAACAAATGCTTCTACCCATTTATGTTTGTGTCTCGAACGCCCCACACGCACATTCAAAGTTCGAATACTCGAGCGGTCTATCATAGGCCCGTTACGGTCTCTCCCACTAGAACTATGCTCGCCCTCGAAAGCATCCAAGGCTATACCATGTCACAATGATTATCAAGTCTTTGCAAATTACCCATGCATATAGGCACCCATGGAGACTCGAACTTCGAGACCGCTTCGATACCAAATGTAACATTCCTAACCGACATGCCCTTAACCAATCGGGCAAAACCGCCCGACGTTTATGAGTAGTCGCTTACCCATTTATGCTTGGTCTCTGAATGCTCCACAGGCACATTCAAGGTTCAATACTCGGCGGTCTACCATGGGCCCGTTCATCTCTCCCACTAGAACTATGCTCGTCCTCGAGCATCCAAGGCTATACCATGTCTATGTCATACCATGTCACAATGATTACCAAGTCTTTGCAAACTACCCATGCATATAGGCACCCATGGAGATTCGAACTCGAGACCTGCTCTGATACCAACTATAACGTTCCTAACCGACATGCCCTTAACCAACTGGGCAAAACCGTCTAGACGTTTATGAGCAGTCGCTTCTACCCATTTATGCCGGTGTCTCCGGAACGTCCCACAGGCACATTCAAGGTTCGAATACTCGAGCGGTCTACCATAGGCCCGTTACAGTTATAGCTATACAGCTCATCCTGTCAATGAAGAGAGTGGTTGGTTTATTCTATGTAGCACCTAACTCAGCTAACAACCTCCTTACCTAGACCACTTCTCTTGCTGCTAAAGAGGCAGCATTGTATTCTGCCTCTGCTATTGACATAGCTATACATCCTTGTTTTTTACTTCTCCATGATATTGTGCTTCCTCCAACTTGTAGAATATATCCAGATGTAGATGCCCTAGAGTCCAGGTTACCTCCCCAATCTGCATCTGAGTATGCAGTTAGATCCTATTTGTGAATGTTAATCCCTTATTTTGTGTCCCCTTCAAAAATCTGAGCACATGTTTAGCTGCATGCCAATGTTTCTTTCCAGGATTGTTTCCAAATCTGCTCAACAAATTTACACAAAATGCTATATCAGGCCTGCTACAATTAGCCACATACAAAAGACATCCCACCAATTCCCTATAGGGATAATTTTCCATTTCCAATCTTTCCTCTTGCTTTCTCTCTGCAATATTTCTTAAATATATCATTCACAAACTCACCACCTCGATCTGACCTCAAGCATTTTATTCTTTTCCCAGTCATCCTTTCTGCCTCTGCTTCAAAGATTCTATAAGCATTATAAGCCTGGTTTTTCCTTCTAAGAAAGAAGCACTTAGTATGTCTAGAGTAATCATCAATAAAGGTAATAAAATACCTTTTACCTTATAAGCTTCTGACATTAATTGTCCACAGAGGTCTGAATGTATCAATTCTAGTCAATCTCCAGCTCGTTCATGTCTTTTCTTCAAAGGTAATTTTGTGCTCGTTCCCATCATGCATCCATAGCAAACAAAATCATTACTTTCTGCAGCTGTTATCAGACCTCTTTTAGTCATTTCCTTTAAGTTTTCTACATTTGCATGACCCAATTTCTCATGCCAAAGTTTTAGTGTTGGAATTTCCATTGAGTTTATACTTCCAGATAAAGTTTTGTTGTGAAACCCAAACAAATTACCAGCTCGTTTTGCAAGGAACTTGACTTTATTATTTTCAAAAACTTTACAGCAGTGTTTGTCAAATACAAGTTTGAATCCCATATCCACCAGCTGACTAACTGATATTAGATTCCTTACAATATTTGGAACAGAAAGTACATCATGAATTGCCCTCTAAATCAAATAGTTCTAGCATTCCTGACTCTTTTACTTCTTGCAGTTCACCATTCCCCATTTGCACAAATGTTGATGTTCTTTTCTTTATTTCGTTGAGAGCATCAGCAGTTTTAACTACTGATCTCTCTGCTTCACTATCTATCACAAGCATATCACTGGTTTTGTTAGCAATTTGATTTGAAATAGAACAAGTAACAACTGTACTTACCTCAGCTTCAGAGTCTTCTCCTTCAGTGCTAATATCCTGTGTCAAGTTGACACTGCTAGCTCCTTCATTTCTGCCTCTTATGTTGCTATTTTTCTTTCCAAGACCAGTGTCCCTTTTATCCTTATTTTTACCTTTTCCAATCCCCTTAGGACTGGGACATGCAGCAGCTAAGTGACCAAATCCATCACAATTGAAGCATCTATTCTCTTTTAGCTTGGGACAGTTATTTTTCAAATGACCATATGAATTACATCCATACCATGGCCCTACCTTCCTTTTCTCATTACCAAACCGTCCTTTCCTTTCTCCTGCAAACAAGATCTCCGAGTTTTCTTCTCCCCCTTTTAAAATTTTATGCTGTTCAATTGTTCTTATCATTAGTTCAGCCTTTTCTCCATTTCTGGTTACTGTTCTTACCAAGGTGGAGAGTTGTTCAAACTCAGAAAATGCCCTTGATAAGGAGAGTACATGAAAGTCTTTAGTAATTGGTACTCCAGCAGCCTCAAGATCTATAACAATATTATCATATTTTTGGAAGAAAACAGTCAGGTTTTCTTTTTTGAACTTCAACCTTCTTAGCTCTCTGTTAAGTAATTCAATTTGAGAGGAGTTTTTTACCTCATAATTCTTGATCTATTCCTTAGTGTTTTATTTTTAATTTTAAACATGATGCTAGAACTCAACTTACTAGCAATGATGCACCTTGCCTGATGTGATCTTTTAGTTTTGCTCCCACTTGCAGCAACATTAATCGATGCCTCACTTGCACTCCCATCTCTAGTGTTAGCTGTGCTGCTCTCCCCTTCTTCAGTATTTTCTCCTATGACAAGATCCCATAGATCTTCCGCCAAAGAAGACATCTTTTCATTCTTTCCTTCCGTGCCCGGAACCCAAATTTCCCCTTGAAACACCTTAACACCATTTAGTAATGATGAACCAAGTCTAGTTGCCATTTGGCTCTGATACCAATGTTAAACAATTAGTAGTTTCACAACTTATCTAGACCAATGAATTCTATGGGGCAACTAACTTCAATAAGTCTCACCAATTTAAATAGCAATGCAACAAACAAGAAATTCAAAATAATACAAAAGGTTAAGTCATTGACCAATATCTCAACCGATTATGATTGCTTATGGATCGACATTCCCCAAGAAATGGAATCATTTGCATTTCATAACAACATTATACATCTTGGTTTTATTTTATAGCATCGATCCAAACCGATTGTAGTCGATTTCAGATCGGTTCCTGCCGGATCGGTTGTGCCATAGGAGCACGGGTCTATTTGCTTCAATCCTTTATAAATATCATGTCTTCATCAAATGTTTTAACCATGCATATACATGGTATTTTATTCGCAACCATTACCCTTAGGTGCAACTATTAAGCAACCCTAAGGTTAAGTCACGCTTTTCTTGCCCGTAATATATCATCCGATCAACCTCACCAATATATCTAACATTAACAATTTCAACAATTATGCCCTCTCCTTTTCAAAGACATGGTTGTTCATAACGCATAAAGTGCGAGAAGAACTCTCATTGTGAAAGCATCATTTTAATACATTCATGTGATAAGAAAATAAGCACAACAGTTGTTGATTCTATTATCGGTGGATGAGTTCAATAATTCTTAGACTTTGTCTCAACACCATGAGACAATTAAGATCCGTATTGGCACTTATACGCCGATGATGTCACAAGAGGTCTACAAAACACACACTCCTACATATATACGCTGACAACCCCGCATAAAGAACTACCTAAAGTCGGTGCTAGAAGTCTAACCAAGGGAACGCCGCCTATGTGGATATGCTTTGAGAGAGGTAGGTGGATGATGGAGTACATGTACCCAGCTTTGGCTAACTTCCGCTTGTTTGTCTCTTTTATCGATATAACACCGCACTAACGAATTGGCATTTTAATAGCAAAAGAACTCACCGCATTGGAATATGCAATGGAATGCATTTTAGGGTCTCCGCAAATTGTATCCCGCTAAGGCGTATTTGATTCCATTATAATGAAGCTTATCTTCGTGATGAGTTGTATCAACTTGATAGTCGTGGAGACATCGTGGGCAGCTCAATCAAATGATTCGCATGCATTTCACTTTTTACCCCAAATAAGATATAATATGTAGGAGAAGTGAGGGAGCATCCTTAAAAGTACAACATTAGGCCCTTGTTGATGTAAAAGGCCATAGGGAGATGCCTATTTAGAGTTCCATCATAAAATTAAATGACGCCAATGAACCATGACTAAATTTTGTGTTTTGTATTTCTTTAAATATTTGTTGTTCATGTACTTAACTACTTCTAAGGATGACATTTTGAGCACAAATTTTGGGTCAATCTTTCCAAATTTGCATCTTTAGAGGTAAATTTAATTGCCCCCACATTCTTTATAAAATATTGTTTTCTCTACTGAAATCACTAAGCCTATAGTTAATACGCTGATAATAATACTATCATTAATTTTAATAACAAAAATAATTACTAAAGCAAATAAGATCTATTCTTGCCGCACCAAACATGTGCTATTATCGGTTGCACATATGGACGCTAACAATCGAAAGTAAAAACACATGCCAGACATTAGCCCCAAGAATGCCTGCACAAATATACTTGCCGGGCTAATTATCTTGATGGATTCCCTCCCCGCCTTTCCTATGTTCCATCATTCTTCAAACCGCATTTTCATTTACGGCAGCAGCACCGAGCTTCATCAGCGCCATTTTCACTCTGGATCTTCTTTTCAGAGCATTGTCTTAAACTGAGTATTTCGCTAAAGTTGAAACGGAGGGTTTTTGCTTTGTTCGAAAAGTAAGCTTCTATGGTTATGCATTTTTGTTGAGATCTTATCACCTGTGTGTAGTCATGTTCCTTTGTGTGCATTTTTTTTTAGCAAGTTCCAACTTTCTTGAGCTGGAAAAATAAGCCTAGAGCATTGCACATTATTTCGGACTCTCACATGCTTTGCCGAATGGCTTTCACGCCTCGCATTGCCGGGTGCTTCGAATAAATCGTGCCATATCCCGTGGTTTGTGTAGTAAAAAATGGCATGGATGTAAAGAGTTGGATATTAAATCGCTCCATTTTAGGCCATCCGTATGCATGACTCTATCTTTAGGCACAAACGAAAGAGATAGACACATTACTCTTGGCTGAATTTTTAGGGACCCATTTTTGGAATTGATATTTGGCTTTATAGGATGTTTTTACGCTAGCTCAAGAACAATCGGGCTATTTTTTTGTAAATACAAAGACAATAATGTTTCTCTCGAATTGTAGTGCCGAGATTCAAGACTTCAATTATTCTTATCTCTTGCATTTTCGTAAGATTTGGGTCATTCATTGATGCAGAGCATCGGTCACGAGGTTATCTTATCGCTTTGGAGGAGCCGTAAGCACATGAACAACCCCATTTTGAAGGTAGATTTACTGGTAAAGGGATTCTAGCACCAATTTGAAGATACCTATGTGTAGTCATGTTCCTCCTCAGGTGCATTTTTTTCCAGCGAGTTCTAGCTTTCTTGAGCTGGACAAATAAGCCTAGAGTATAGCACATTATTTCTGGACTCCTATCATGCTTTGCCAAATGGCTTTCTGCCCTGCATTGCCGAAGTGCTTCGAATAAATCGTGCCATATCCTGTATTTGTGTAGTAAAAAAATGGTATGGATGTAAAAGAGTTAGATATTAAATCGTTCCATTTTAGGCCATCTGTATATGCATGACTCTATCTTTAGGGCACAGACGTTAGAAGAGAGATAGACGATTACTCTTGGCTGAATTTCAGGAACCCATTTTTGGAATTGATATTTGGATTTATAGGATGTTTTTAAGCTAGCTCTGCAACAACTGGCTATTTTTTTTTGTAAATACAACACAATGATGTTTCTCTCGAATTGTAGTGCTGAGATTCAAGACTTCAATTATTCTTATCTCTTGCATTTTTAAAAGATTCGGGTCATTCATTGGTGCAGAGCTTCGGTGCAGAGGTTATCACTTTGGAGGAGCGTAAGCACATGAGCAACCCCATTTTTGAAGGTAGGCTTACGGTAAAGGGATTTCTAGCACCAATTTGAAGATTTTAATGAAAATTTTGAGTTGATTTGTTTGGGCATAAATAAAACATGTTTCTCTTGCGGCAACATCAAATGTCTAGCAATCAGAACTTTTATGCTTTTCTTTGAAATATTCTCAATTTCCAAGGCTTTTAGTCAGCAAGTTGTATCTTCTTTGCAGTTGTCATGCACTTAGTGTAGTACCTAAATCAGCCACATTCATTAGGCATAATGATTTCCAGAGAAGTTTCTGGAGCAGGTACACCTAAACCATATAGTAGTTGCCATGCTTCTATTATCTCATATAATGCTTATCTGGGGGAGAAGAGCAGGGACAATCGAATAAACTTCTTAGGTTGTAAACATTTACCGTTAACCCTGCTCTTGCAATCCGTAAACCGGTTCAGGGTAAGATTCAGGTCGTTTTTATAAGCTCTTTACCTGGGATGTGTTGGTTGATGTTTTGCTTTTCGTCTCATTTTTTTCCATGGAAAATTGGCCATGATATTGCTTAAATTTTGGGCAAAGAATTTATTCACTTTTATTTACGGTTTTTTGCAAAATTGCCCTTTTTGTGTTCTCACAAATTTGTTCCTTCATTTGCTCCTCTCATTAAAACTCTTCTTCTTTGTAGCCTTGCACTATTCCCTTGTTTGCACATATTCCAAATTGTTGTTCGAGTCTCCAAATTACATTAACGTTGAGGCAAGTCAGAAAGATAATCGAGACATGTTGGAAGACATAAAAGGTGTTTGTATTATGGTTGTGTTATCTAACTAGAACATATAAATTTGTAGTAAGTCTATGAATACTATATCACGTTTATGCATGTTGAATGTGTGTGTTTTAAAATTAAGTTTGTTGATAATAGGTAAGTTTGTGATAATTGCTGGGAGATATTTTACTCGGCTATTCAAATATCTCAGTTATGAAGCAGTATATGGAATCTAAAGGAGCAAGCTGCTTCGGTAAGAATAGATTCATTCCTAATAGTAGTGTTTCCTCATTATGAATCCAACATGGTACATGATTATTTTATTGGAGGATGAGTAGTTTGATGAAGATAAGGCTCAAATGGTGAAGGAGATTGCAATTTTGGAACCTAGACATGCCTAAGAAATGATACCCTAATATTATATTGGTGGTTATTCTTCTTCTAAATATTCCAAGGAACAATTTGTTGTCGACGATGGTTATAATGTCCCTCGATACATAGGGCCGGATGGATATGACAACCGTTGTTAGCCGCCCAAAGTGGTCGCCAACAATAGCGCCCACCGCCAGCTTTTACACCCAATAGTAAGTTTGAGGAATATTGGCATATTCCCGGCATATACTAGCATATGCCCGAATATGCCATAAACCCACATGGATCAAGGCTTGCTCCCCTAGGGGCAACCAAAAACAAAAACTTGAAATTGAAAAATGTAGCATGTCAAGCAGCCCCCCGCAAATTCGCCACCCGTAAGCACATAACCTCCACCCAAGCACTCGACATGTCTAATTACTTGTTACTCCAAATCAACCACCACAACCATTCAAGACAAACCTTTAAACGGGCTTTATGCCGGATTCACATGGATATCATAAAAAAATGCCACCGCAAAGAGGCATGACACGCTAAGCAACCGCAAGTTTCATCACCGCGACCGGTAATTTGGTAGCAGCCCCACATGCACCCATCCGGCTAAATCAAGAAGCTAGACATTCCAAAGATAACATACGATATGAATACGATATTATAATCGACACGCCACTATGGGCTGCTCTCGGTATGCATGGCATCGGCATGTACCAGTGGTCACTTTGGAACTGGATAGGCTATGTTAAGCAATATGAATATAATCTCTTTTGCCACGGTAATGACCTATTGACTAAAAAGGCACAGCCCCAGCCGAGATTAAAGGGGCATAAACCTGCAAACCTTTCTCCAGCCTGAATGAGCAGAGAGCGGCCTTCCACCAACCGAAGTGAAGCCTGATTCTCCCGGCGAAGTCATGCTCGATTCCGCCGAACAAAGGCACCCCAGACGCCAAAGCATGGACGTGAGGAGTAGGAGCCGGTTGGCGATGCGCGGGATGGGTGTTTATCCAATAGATCCCAGTTACCGCAGTTCCCTTCGTGAAAGCCAGTTCATTCTTAGTTGGTGGGTCACCGCCCTGGCTAGAACGATACATTGCGCTGAACTCAAACCGCAAAATGATTAGGGTAGATGAATTACGCCCCACCAGTCAATATGCTTTTATACCATTACCTTTGCATGGGGATAGACCGAGCCCGCGACAGGATTGCAAGTGTTCGGCTGAATTTCAACATGCCAGGCGGTGAGCGCCCGCCTTCGGGGTAGTAGATCATTTGGTAATAAAGGCTGCACCTGACGCTTGAACTTCCATAGCTACGCCGGAAATATTATGGAATAGTTCTCCTGCACGCGCGCAGGTTTGCTGGCCCCTGGGTGATGCGTCACTGAAGTCGTCAGATATTTAGGCGGCGGTTTAGCCTTGGTGGATCAGGCGAACCTTCTCGTTGGGAGAAGTGACTCTCCCGCCGTCGAGCCGGGAGGCGTGGCACCCAAAAGAGGTTTCTCCTTGGCGTGTCCCACGGTACAGATGGCCAAAAGTTCAATACTTTTCGCTCTTATCTCAAAAGTGCGCTTGAGTTGGAGGGAACTACCCAACGACCATAAAGCGGCGCCGCAAATCCATTTCATGAATTCCGCCTCCTGCAGCGTATCCGGAGACGCCGCTGCCTTCCTTCAGCAGCCCCGTTTTCGCGACCGTTGATACCGACAGTAGCCACTGTGATGGCGTGGGTCCTCTGTGCGCTGTTGCGCATCGATGTCAGCAGTTCGCAGTTTTCCTGCCGATCGACCCGGTGGTATTTACGAATGACACTTTTCACTCTCCATTCTCCCCTCTCACGCGTTCTCGCATTCTACAGTAATTTTTTGCCGCCGAGGATGATCTCCGCCAGCGAATACCGCATCGCAGAGTAGAGTCAGCCGCCAATAAAGGTAATGAGCTCGACCAAGTGCACCGCTATTCGCAGTCACGCCAGACTCCTATAGAACCAATTCAATCCAGGATATCTGGCCTTGGAGATGTGCAAGCTCCGCACGTAACTTCGTAGGGAATTTTTTCCCAGAAGGAGCGGTTCATTCAGAATGCCAGAGAACAATTTAGATTACAGCGTCACCTGCGCCCAGCAAACGGACACTTTTTGGTCATGGTTCCGGCGTGATGCTGCCAGAGTTACGCTGCAAGTCCGCACGCACCACCGCGTTAGAGGTACTCCATATAAACCTTGCAGTCCTCACTTCTTAGGAGCCCCCAAAATGCGCCAAGAAGAACGCGTCGAAAGCATGGATTTATGCTGGAACACGTAAGAGAGCAACACCTCTTAAGGATGCGCGACACTGTTAGTCATTGACCTAACACCCTTTCATGCGATGCTTTTAGAGGGTCCACCCAACCCTGGACCCAAACTTCATCTAAATGAAGTTTGGCGAATTTCAACAGCTTGTTTTAGCCAATGTTTTAAGTTGGATACTGGCGAGTTAGTCGGTGCAACAGGTCAGTCATCGCACGCTAGGTCTTTTTGTAACCACGTACAAGATGTAGCTTAGAGGGGTCCAAACCTAAATCTGGTCACGGACCGGGCCTAATTTCCGTCAAACCAGCAGCGGCACAAACAACATAAGAAAGGAGGCGGCAATTCACCTTCTTAAATCCCAGAGCCAAGTGTTTCGCTTTGCCGAAGGTTTCAACACTGGCGATGTTTTAGCTACCAGGGTCCCAACTATCCGAGGTTTCGCTGCTGATAAGCTGGGTCCAAATGCCGCAAACCGCGACATAGTCTGGAGCTACAGCCCAGTCCGCCTGGAATGAAAATAGTATCCTATGTCAGAACTGGCTGAACCCCAAACATGGGAAACAAACCCCAGGCCTCAGCCACCAAATTTCAAACTCCTTTTTTTCCTCCAACCTGTGCCAAAGGAAGTGACACTGCACAGTACCTCATGCACAGCCTTCAAGTCATGCTTGCCCTGAGGAGAAGTGCCCAAGAACACTTCTCGGTAGCCATCATAGGTTCCTCAAGATAGCAATCCAAGTCCAACCCCATCATCATCAAGCTTCATGCCAGTGTGCAAACTAATCTTAATTTTAGGTCCTTCTCTTAATAGAGTTTCTGACCTGGAGTATAACTGCCTATATACCCCTGCCGCTTGAGTCAGAAAGAGCTTTTCCTGAGTTCAAAGCTCGCCTCCCATGGGACTGGACTCCAAACCACCCTGCCTGGTCTGTATGCCTCAAACTGGCCGGGACCTTAGAGTTCTCAGTGTATGGTCCAACATTTGGTCTCGGCCTTAAGGTGTTCTGGCAAACATGTAAGCCCATACTCTTTGAAAACAATGTACTGTCCCATAAGGAAGGGCTATGCCGATGAAATAATATTATTGTGGCTACAGCATCATAGATAAGTTGTAGAAATACAACCCAAGCATCATATGTCTTTCATCAACGCTAACCGCGGGCAAAGTACTTATATTTAGTCGCACCTGCCACCTTAGGGTGCAACCGGCTGCCAGTCCGCGTTGCTTTGCTCCCTACCATGAACAACCTCACCATGCATCTAACATTTAACATCAACATTCCCCCTGATATACTCAGCTGATTGATTTGAAACACTGCCCATTCATTAATTTCTGCCGGCCCTTGTACTATGTTCCCCGCTCAGTTGGCTGCTGCCGCAACTTTGTATTGAAATTGATGTCGATATCACGGCCGCTTCCAGAATTTGCAAACCTTAATCGGAATTACCTTTTTGTTAACACATCTAACTGTTTCAGAAAATGGTGTTCAAACTTTACCAATTCTTTGCCCGCGCATCCCGGTACGAAACAAATTAATGCCGTTTCAGAATATCAGCTCGATTCGCTGTAATGCTCGGTCCAGCGTTCTAACGAATCGCAAACCGTTTCAGATTTGTACCGCCACCGGCTGTAGCCTATGGTTCTGAACGCCCCAGCCAGGATCAATACTCGAGCCTGTCGAGAAAGTCATTACGCGCTTCCGATGAATCTGGAGTGTTCGTCTTCGGCATCTCGGCGGCTGCGTTTGCCAATGATTATCGCCTCGTAACGGTCGGCGGCAGAAATCATGGATCGAATTCTGTTCCCCGTGGAATGCAACGTGGCCCCTTAGTTCCATGCCTTTAATCTTAACTGCAAACCCGTCTGATGGCGGAGTAGCCGCTTTCACCATTGTGCCGCGGTTCTGACTTAATATTTCACCGGTATTCTAATAATGAATGGGTTTATGGGTTCCGCCAACAGCCTCCCACGAACGATGTCACCCATCCGCGCCATCACAGTCATGTCATGCCAGCAAATATTTATCAAAGCCCTGCAACCACTCCATGCATATAGTGACCATGATTCAACTCTGACCCAATTTCGATAATTAACTACCCGAACCCGGACAAAGTTCTCAACGGTCTGGATTAAAACTGTCTAGATCGCTTATGAGCGCCGCTTCCATTTATGCCGCAGAAACCACGCATGCATTGACCTGGCATTCAATTGTTTAGCTGCTCACTGAGAAGCCCAGAGCAAGTGGAGTAATGAGCACAGGCTCATCTCTGCCACAGAGCGGGTTTGGCTTGTCTCTGCATGTGGCATCTTCAACTCAGCCACAACCTTGGTTTCCAGGGACCACTTCTGAGCGAAAGATGATTGCCTCTGCTTGATATATGCCATATCCTGCTTTTAAGCCTGCTGAGCTGAAAGCTTTCTCCCACTGAATATATCCAGTGATGCCTGGAGTTCCCAGTTACTTCCCGTTCCGAGTCCAGGTGCTGGATCCTTATTTTAGGAATTAAAGATCCCCATTTAGTCCTTCTGCACCAGAGCGCCATGTTGAATTTTACACAATGCTTTTCCTTCTTTGATGTTTCCAGTTCTTTCAACAAATTACTAAATGAATGCTACTCTAGTTGGGCCATTATTTACAAAAGAGATCCTACCTACCTTGGCGGATATCTTTTTCCTCTTGCTTCTACATTTTTAAGAATCGATCATAAACCGCCACCGGTTCTGGCGACCCCAGCATTTGATTCTTTTCCACTATCCTTTTTCTTCAGTTTGACCTGCGGCATTATGTTCGTTTTTCTGCCAGTGCCAGCATCTGGTATGTCTTGAGTAATCACCAATAAAGGCATGAAATGCACTCACCGGTAAAGCCTGTTTAATCATTGTCCAGATTCACCCGTATCACCTCAGCCGTCCTCCAAAATATGTCTTTCTTTCAGCGTAATTTGTGCTCGTTCACCGCATCCATATAAACAAATCATTTCTTTCGGCAATTCGCACTTTTATCATTTCCTTTGTCAGATTAAAATGACCCACCGCGCCGCTCAGCGCGAATTCCATTTATTTTATGTTTCATAAAGCCAGAAACCCAGTTACCACGCCTGCTTTTGTGCGGTTCATCTATTACGCAACTTCTGCCAGCTAATAGTTTGTTCAATATGCTGCTTTAATCCCATGTTCACCCAAACACCAACTAGTGCCTGACTCTGCGGTCAGCACCAACGCCCTTCAATCAAATAGTTTCAAAGCATTCCCTCTACTCTTTTTACTTTCAGTAGCTCACTCCTCTTCATTTGGTAAATGATGTTTTCGTGATCTCTGCTGAGAGCATCAATGTTAGCTTTAATCCATCGATTCTCTCGGCTCAATTATCTATCACAAGCATAATTTGGTCGAAAGAAGTAATTTGATTTGAAATGTAATCAGCGGCCAAACGGTTATCCTGTTTATTCTCCTCAGCATACAACCGCAGTCATTGGATACCTGGGCTCCTTTCATTTTCTCGCTTCTCTATGTTGTTATTTTTCTTTCTCTAAGACTCGTTGTCCTTTTTATCCCATTTTTCCAATCTCCCTTTAGGGATTCCGGGATATGCAAAGATGTATATATCATCAATTAACACCAAATCACAATTGAAGCATCTGGCCTTTGCTGCATGCCATTTTTCACCACTAAGGAATTACATCCGTCATTTCTTTCGCCAAACCTTTAAAACAGATTCCGGAAGCTTCCCCTTTAAAATTTTATATAGCCGTTTCAATTAGCCCATTATTAGTTCAAATTTTTCTTCGTTACCGTTTTACCAAGGTGGAGAGTTGTTCAAACTCTAAAAAATGCCCTTTGATAGTTGGCGAGCGCGGCGAAAGCCTTTAAATGGTCGCTCCGGAACGGGTCACACCTGGCTATCATATTTTTAAAGAAACAAATGTTTCTTTTGAACTTCAAACCTTTCTTAGTTCTCCTCTCAATTCACCTGAGGAGTTTTTACCTCATAATTGATCTATTCCTGTTTTAATTTTAAACATGCTAAATCAATTTTACCAGTAACATGCAAACACCCCGTTCATGCATCTTGTTGCCCCACCAAAGCAATAAATATTGGTCTGATGCTCCTCATCACTTGCACTCCCATCTCTTAGTGTTAGCCGGTCGCTTCTCCTCCTCTTCTTCACAAGATTTCTTTCTCCTCTCTATGATTAAGATCCCCATAGATCTCGGCTGTTAGTGATGATCTTTTCATTCTTCCAAAAAGCCCTGTTCCAGCCTTCCCCAAATCTTTTTAACACCATTTAGTAATGGGACAGAACTGCCCTAGTTGCCATTTCCCAATTGAGCACCAATGGGCAAACAATTAGTAAAGCTTCACAACTTCATTCAGACCAATGAATTCTATATGGGGCAATCCATAATAAACCACCAATTTGAATAGCACGCAACAAACAGCTAGGAAATTCAAATAATAAAAAGGTTAAGTCATTGACCATCATCTCTGATCCGGATTATGAATGTTAAGAACGATGATCCTACAAAATGGAATCATTTTCAGATTTCATAACAACACATGGTTTTATTTTATAAGATCGTATCCAAACCGATTGTAGTCATTTCATCTGGGTTACCTACGATCTGCCGTAGAGAACGTGGTCTGACGGTTTCCAATCCTTTGAGCATCAAATGCCGGAACGCATGTTACGGCATTTAGTTCCAGGACCATTACCCTTAGGTGCAATCCATACAACCCTGTTGCCCATGACAATCACCAACCCGCACTGCCAACATTAACAATGCGCCCCGCCTTTTCGCGAGCGTTGTTGCCCATAACGATGCAAGCGAGAAGAACTCCTACCGCGGTTAACAATGTACCAAGAGCCCCTGGCGGAGCAAGAAAAATAAGCAATAAATGTTACGAATTCACATCGGTGGTTCATTTAATTCTTAGACTTTGTCTCGGAACACCAAGGAGATACCATCCGCATTTACCCTATATCGCCATGATGTCACGCGAGTCTGGTAAAACGCATTATTCGCATACAACCCTTAGTGCCCAAGTGCTCGCAACCGGCAACGTCGCCTGTGATGTGAAAGCTTTGAGATATAGGTGATGATGAGCGCATACCCGCTTCGGCGCTTCTATCCTGCTGAAGAAATTTCAATATAGTGTACAATTTGCGGTGCACTAACGGGACCGGCATTTTAGACAGTTAACCATCTCCCATTGGAAATGCAATGAACGCATTTAAAATCAAGAATAGGTTCCGCTGGAGCATGATTTGGGATTCCATTGTACGTCATCTTCAAAGAGTTTACCACCGATAGTCGCGATCGGCAGCCTAACCTACCATTCTACTCATCAAATTTTTTACTCCCCAAATTTAAGAGCATATTAGAGAAGAGAGCATCCCGCGCAACAGATGAAGTTCCGTTTATGCCAAGCCGATGAGTTCCATCATAAAATTAAATGATCTTAATGAACCAGCGCAAGCAAAGATCACCTTGTGTTTTATTTCTTTAAATAATACGGTCGTACTTAATCATTTCTATGATTTACATTTGATAATAAATTTTAGTCAATCTTTTCCAAAACGCAGCATCTTGAGGTAAATTGAATCACTCTACACCTTGGCAAAATATTGCTTTCCACCAAACGACGGTTTGGTATACTGATGGCAATACTTATCGCTGAACGCAATAGCGTTCAGTGGGCATCATTTAAAGCAAATAAGAAAGATCTTTATTCTTTGCTGCAAGACTCAAATGTTAACATTTCGGAAGCGCCGAGTGGCGGACGCATCAATCGAGGTGAAACATATGCCAGAGCACAGTTCCACGCCTGCACAAATGTTTCGCCGCGACATCTGTCTTATTTGATTCTCCAGTCATGGAGCAACTCCAGAGATTTCAAACGAGCTTTGCTGACGCAAAGGCACCAGAGCTTCATTCGCGGCTATTTTCTTTCATCGATCTTCTTTTTCGAGTGAATTGTCTTAAACCAGTGAGCTTTTCGCCGGTTCCCAGGCTTTTGTTTTATCTCGGAAAAGTGCAGTTTGCATGGTGAGCTTTTGCTGGGGATCTCATCGGTTCTCGGTATTTTTAGCAGTTCAACCTTTCGGATGGCGCTGGCAAGCCGAGCACATTTGATCCCGCCGCGCTCGGCCGGACATCGGCCGCCTCGGTGATACGCCTGGCGTCTCTGAATTAACCGTACATATCCTGGTAGGAGCTTGTAGGAAAGTAAAAAAAAATGTGAAGTGTTTTAAAAGAGCCGGGATGAAGGTTCCCATTGAAAATGTCCCAAGTGGCCATCTCATCTTGAAGTGCCCAAAACGAGGTTAGAGCGAATACCTGCTTTAAATTTTGAAGAACCACTGGAAATTTTATTTCTGGCTTCAGGATGTTTTCTGCCGTTAGGCTCTCAACAACCGTTGCCTTTCGTAGGGCTCCATTAGAAGTAATAATGCTTCTCTCACCTAAAAGCCTGATATTCAAAGAATTCAATGAATTTTGAGTATCTCTTGGATTGCAGATTCCAACATTCATTTCAGAAAGGCCCAGTAGGCAGAACGAGATTCAAGCTTTGAGGAGCTGCCACAAATCAACCCCATTTTGAAGGTAGATTTAATTTCTGCAGCGGATTCTCGCACCACCGAAATATTCATGCAGTTCGTCTCCATTTTTCCAGCCTAGTTCTAGCTCGAGTCGACAGCTCAGAGTATGTAAAGCACAATATTTTCGACTCCGCATCATGCTGCAACGTTTTCCCACCGCATACGCCGCGCCTGGAATAAATCAAAGCCGCATCCGCACAGCGAAAAATGTATGATGTACATGATATTAACTTTATGAGCCAACCGGATGCGCCGACTCTATCTTTAGTAAGCAATGTAATTTATAAGAGATTTCGCACGCGATTACCTTTCTTTTGGCTGAATCTCTCGGCAGGAACCAGAATGATTAGCAGGGATGTTTTGCCAGCTCACAACGCCGTTTCAAAACACAACAATGATTTCTGTCTAGAAGTGTTGAGATCCGCCAGAGACTCAAATTTATTCGCCTGCATTTTTAACAGTCATTCATTGGTGCGTAGCTTTATTCACTTTGGCGAATGCAGCGCCGCTGAAAGCAACCCATTTTGTACGTGGTGGTAGGCAGAAGGGATTTCTTTCAGTACCAACGAAGAATTTACCGAAATTTTAAGCGACGAGAAGTACAATAAAGGATACTTTCGGCAAAACATCGTTCGTTCCGCGTTCCGGAATTTTTGATGCTTTCGAAATTAGGATTTCCAGCATATCGCTAGTTGTATCTTTCTTTGCGGCCAGTCGCACCAGCGGCACCAACCGAAGCCGTCCACGAACATTTCCGCAAGCTCTGCAACCAAAACCGCGTTGCTGTTATTTCAACCAAACAA